>QRFJ01001984.1:238288-367833 GCA_006176705.1 Cocos nucifera | reverse complement strand
CATTAACTCAAGGAGTATCACAGGACACTAATACACAGATGTGATAGAAAATAACCCATTTTATTGATTTTAGTCAAATTATAATTTTTCACCTAGAAGTGTATTACAAGTGTCAGCCAATTCTGGCTTCTAGGGCACATAGTATCTAACAATTCTCCCACTTGTCCTAAAGCCAATTGGCTACAAGTCTAAGTTCCCATCTTCTCAAGGTGGAGCTTCGATTTCTGCTGCCCAACGTCCGCTTTGTAAGTGGGTCGCCACATTATCTTGGAGTTGACTCTCTTGACCTCCCCGACGTAAACCTTCTCGAGGTAATCGCGATATAAGGGGTATCGCCCGCTCAAATATGCTTGGAATTTTTGGCTGAAGACCTCAGCTCCTTAGCAAGGGCTGTGTTGGCCATTGCTTGTCGCAGTATAGAGGCAATGGCATCTGATGCATTACTCCGATTTCTGCAGTAAAACTTCTTGTACCAGATGCTTCGTCACAGCTTCTGATGCAGTGATATATTCTACTTCCATGGTGGAATCTGCTATCACATTTGCTGGAAATCTTCCAGCTGATAGCTCCACCATTGCACACAAATAGACTCGCAGATGTCGACTTCGATTCATCTATATCGGACATGAAGTCCGCAAGTCTGTGTATCCCTGGACCAGGAGTTCTCATTACTCAAAGGACCAGGCATCATACCTTAGTTCTTCTCAATACTTAAGGATACATTTCACAAGAAGTCCAGTGTTACGTTCACCTGGATTGACTGATATCTTGCTTGGAACTCACGCTGGGACTAATATTCAGGGGCCGTATGACTAGTCATGGCATACCATGAGGCTCCCTATTGCAGAGCATAAGGGATCTTGTCTATGCATATTCTATTCCTCTCTCAGGTGTGCTGGGGCACATTCTTCTTGGAAGATGAATACCATGGTCTGAAGGGTATTAATCCCCCCTTAGAGTTTCTCATACTAAACCTCTTGTACTTCTTATGTATCTCCGTTTTCTCTATGTACATCTTCTGTGAAAGGTTCTAGCATCCTATTCGGTCTATCTTCACTCGACCTTACCGTAGAATAAAGGCATGCTTCACCTAGTCTTCTGGAAATCCTTGGACAAACCCACATCTTGACTGATTCAATTTGGAATTTAGCATGCCCAATAAGGAGGATGTCGATCACGTACAATACGAGGAAGACAACAGCGCTCCCACTGCCCCCTTTTGAAAACCTCACATGGTTCCTCTTCATTTTGATGAAACCAAAGTTTTGACACATCTATTTTGAAATGAGGTTCCAGCTATTCGAGATGCTTGCTTTAGCCATATATGGACCCTTTGTAGCTTGCAAACCTTTGTGATCAGATCACTGGATGGTGAAAACCTAGCACTGTTTCCATATAGATATCTTCTTTCAAGATATCCATTGCAAGAACGTCGTTTCACATCATTTGCCATATTTCTAATCGAAATAGGTTGCAACAGCAAGCAATGTGCGGATGCGATTTAGCATAGCTATGGGGAAAAGGTATCTGTTATAGTCTTGCCTTACGGCATTGACTATAACCTGTTTGCCATCCAATCTAGCCTTGAATGTCTGCCACATCCCATCTGCACCAATCTTTCTCTTGAAGACCATTTACAATCCAATAGTTACTATACCTTCTGGTGGATCTTACCAAGGTCCAGACTTGGTTTGAGTGCATGAGTCAATTTCTGACTACATTGCGCTCTAGCATTCTTCAGAGTCGATATCGATATCGCCTCGTGTAAAGTTGGATCATTCACCATGAGCACCATTACCTACGAGGAATATTTCCTCTACATCCTTTTGAAAAATACCTAAGTTATCTTTCAGGAAGGACGGAAAAACTCTTATTCGATCTACGAGGTGGAGAGAGGTAGTGTCATACGTTATTGTCAACCTGATTTGGTTCTCATTGGTCTTAGCTCGTTCTGCTTGTTGAGACTTCTCATTCAAGCTTGAACTTATTTTTCCAATGTCGCATATCTTGAATAAACTATTTTTCAAGGAAATATGGTCATGTTCGATCACAATCACATTTGGTTTCTTAGAATGTTAGAAATAGTATCCTAATGACTCTTAGGATATCCTATGAATTGAGCTATTGAAGGACCTAATACTCTAACTTTGTCCGCTTGTTGTCTTTTGACATGAGCCGGACAACCCCAAATTCGAGATGGACTCAGACTTGGTTTTCTTTACCGTGCCATATTTCATACGGTGTGGTAGGAACGGTTTTAGAGGGAACTCTGTTAAGTAGATAGAATTGAAGTTAACACAATGAGTGTCCCAAAGAAAATCACGGAGGTCTTTGAAGCTCATCATGGATCGAACCATATCTAATACGAGTCCGATTTCTCCGTTTCTGAAATCCCGTTGAGTTGGGCTTCCTGGTGGGTCCAATTGGAGACTATGCCATTTCCTTAAGATAGTCTAGTGGAATTCCCTGCTAAAGGTATTCAACCTCCTCGATCTGAATCGAAGAATCTTAATGGTTTTTCTGTTTGTTTTTCACTTCATGTCTGAATTCTTTGAACTTTTCAAAGGGCTTCAGATTGTGTCTCAATTAGATTACATACCCATTACCTTAAGACAGATTCATCGATAAAGATAAATGAAGTAGACAAAATTGCTCTCTACACTGTGCACCATCAAATGAGGCGCACACATCAGTATTTGTACTTAGGGCAAGGAAGATCTGTGCCCTCTCCCCATTGTCCAACAAAAGGGAGTTTTAGTCATTTTGCCTTGAAGACAGGATTCACAAGTTGGATATGACTCGTAAAGTCAATGGACTCAATAGTCATTGGTTCTCCAATTGTTAATCCTATCTTCTGCTACATGACCCTAATCTTCAGGTTGCCATAGATATCTGTCGTTGGGAACGATCCCTAAGGGTCATTTGGCATTCACGTTTGTGCTCGATAGTAGAACAGGTCATCAATATGTAGCTGATAAAGACCTTAATAGGAAACCATTTGCAATTTTATTTCTTTCATAAGAATTGTTACACATGCATCACTTAAAAAGAAGGTGATCACATAACCTTCTTGTGCTAGCATGAAACAGAAATAAATTTCCTGCTGGCTGCAGGCACCCAAAAATAACAGTCTTGCAAAATAAGTTCTAAACCGAATGGTAATCACAGAGAAGGTATGCTTCTCCATGGCTACTGCCAGCAAACTCTTGCTCCATTACCAACGCGTTAGGACTCATGTCTCCATCCCTAGCTCCTGCTATCCTCAAGACCCTTACATAGAAGTGGCACATGAATGAGCAAAGAACCAGAGTCAAGCACCCAATTGGGATGCAGAGAAGAATCGTTAAGGCTTAGACTCAATAACGGAAAGGCCCATACCTCCAGAGGACCTCCTTCTTGTTCTTCAGTGGGCCCATGGTAAGTAGGGCAGTTCCGCTTCCAATGGCCGTCTGCCTGTTGCAATGGAAACACTTTTCTTTGCCATCGGCCTTTTTCTTCGATTCTGTCCTTCTTCTTTGATCCTTCCCACCTTTTGCTTTTTCACAGGATTCCTTTTTCTTTCCATAAGACTTTTCTTTTAGGAATAAGTCCATTCCATAGCGAAGAAACTGAGCCTTTAAGAATCTTTCATAGAAAGCTCAGCGGTAACCAGCATTATTCATTTAACTCGGCCAGAGCGAAGTCTGAAGTTATATAGGCATTGTGGTAATTCATAATGAATTGCCCATATTTTGCATAGTTCAAGGATTGCAAATTGATATCGTTCTACAGCGTCCAAGTTCCAACTTCACACCGGCTTCTCAAGCTCTTTCATGTCCTTTATCATTGGTTCAGACAGTGATCTTGTGACTGACTGCCCATCACGCATGCTTAGCCTTAAAAAGGTCATTTTTGTTGACTTGATATTGGCTGTCGTTGACTCTGTTCACCAAAAACACCTCCACAGGTGAAGCCAACATTTGCGCGAGCAGTCCCGATATCCTCATGTTTGGTGCTGGATGCCATAGACATCGAGCCAATATATAATATCTGGCCTTATTATCTTCGTCAATCCATTTTTCCAAGGACGCTCTCTGTTCACAGATGGACGGTGCTGGTAATGTGGGAGGGTCCTGGTCCAAAACATGGGTTAACTTCTCAGAATCCAAAATAATTTTGTAGTTCCGAGCCAATATCTTATAATTGCGGTCCAGTCAGTCTATGTGTGTCTCAGGATACGTGCCAATGGGTTGATTGAGACATTATCTCCTGTGAGAGTCAAAGATTCTATTAGATACTGTTAATTTTGACTTGACCAATTTGTTTAGGGATTTATTTTTAAATAAATTAGGCTTCACTATTTTTCGGATCCCTACTTCTCCCCTCTGTAGAGATGCGTAAATTCTCCACGATTAATGATTTTTTAGGTGGTGCTGTGGTTCTCACCAACTTACTCAGCACCTCACCTAACATGTTATTGGTGATGGTGTTAGCCAAGAGGCGAACAACTCTTTTCAATGATTCTCTAATCATGTGCACCCAAACTGGTCTCTAATTCATGAATCTCACCGTATCCGGAATATTGATCCACTCCTTAGTTAAGTCAGACCCACCATTTGCATAGACTGGATTCCTAATTGAGTCTCTCACCGTATCCGGAATATTGAGCCCAACTCATCCTCCAGCCCATAGCATCCAATGCCTAATAGACATGGTTGCATCTTCTCGGTGCAACTGAGCCACTATATCCAGCCGAGAACAATCAACCCCGGGAAGGGCCCGCACATCTACAATGGTGGAAGACCTCAGACTTAATCTTTTCTTAGGGAGAATTGATTCAGGTCTCATTAAACTAGACTTGGCTTAGTCATAACAATTATGACTAACCTAGTGGCATGGGTTAGCTCGGATTATTGACCACCTCAGATCAGAACTGTGTCAACAGATATGGCCAGGTAAGTGAGACCGGTGGAAGGAATATGCCATTAACTCGTACAAGAACGCATTCAGGTCGAGTAGCTTCCAATTAAAAATCAGTCGGTCGTCTATGCCAAACTTACCTTAGACACCAAATTATTGAGTCCAGAACCAATTGGGTTTAGCCTACAATCCAGACTCTAACCTCTGAGCCTAATTAGGTCTTGCTTGATCGTGACTCGATCTTGACCCAGACTTAATCCTATTAGGCTGGTCAATTTAAGCATTGTTGATCCCATCTAACCAACTCTTGATTCGGTTTGATCAACCGCTTAGACCTAATTGAGCTACCCAAGCCCGAACCCAGTATTATGAATATGTCTTAGATCTGAAATTCTCAATTTTAGACTCTAATTAATATTCCATAAACTTAATTCTTAATTAAGTAGGGTTCATAAATAAAATATGCACAATAAATCCTAGGGTTTCAGGATCTAGGGTTTTGCAGAAAGTAAGTTTTGGGTTTCTGATTAAGGACGAACACGCAGCACCCCTACACATCATAAGAACACCCCATCGAATGGGAAGAGAGGGCCTTTAAACCCTTCTTCGTTCTTATGACCGGACGGCCAAGAGGAACGCCTTAATCAGGAACATTCAATACTACAAAATAATATCAGATCTATATCATATATCTCATATATAAAGTAGATCTAATCATGGCATATTTTGCATACATCTCATGTATCAAATCATGCATATTTTTAGATCTTAAATTATCTCATAATAATCTAAAAAATTAGATTTAAATTGATCTAATCAAAATAAATTCTAATCTAGATAATTATGTAGAACTATTCTACAACTAGTCTAGACATGCATCAATCATATCTCATATGATTTTCAAAAATTAAATAATTTTTATTTGCTATTTTTCAGATGTTATTATAACACTTATAATATTAGAAAATAGTAAATAAAAAGATCTAAAGTATGATTTAATCAGGATTAAATCAAAAACATGCAAGAATATTCTATAGAACTATTCTATTCTAGAACTAGTCATGCATATCTTCTAATCTTAGATCCAAATTATTTAATTTTAATTTTTTCTGATTTCAGATCTGATCACATCTCATGTGACATTTGAAATTAATTATTTTCTAATTAAAATAAATTTAAAATTAGATCTAAACAATTTAGAACCATGGCTCTGATACCAGTTGAAGGAAAATCCTGATTTCTCGGTCCAGGTTCGTTCAGATCTGATCAGATCAAGAGATATATTTTAAAATTTTTTCTCTTAATTCCAATCAGATATTGATATGTTTTAGATCTAATTATTATTATTTTAATAAAATAAAATTAAAGATAAATTAAATCAAATTTAATTTACCTGATCTGGGTAATCCTATTATCCTGTTGATGATCCTATTTGCAGCGGAAGGTTCTGGATCTTAGCCACGCAAGCGCCTGGCCTCTATCGGTATCCACTCAGGTTGGATCTAGAGATCCTCTTCTTCTCTATCATACCTCCAAAAATTAGATCTGAATCTGATCTTGGAGGATCTTCAAAACTCTTTTGAAGATGAGCAGTCATCCTTTGTAGCAGCGCAGCCTTCTTGTTTTTGATCGCCTTTCTTTGATCTGAATCGCACCAACCAGGGTCCAAAACTCCTTTTGGACGTGGAGAGCAAGGGGAGAAGAGAATATGGCATGGAGAAGGAGGGGAGAGGCAGCCTTGGGGCATGGGGTTTCTCAATTGAATTGCTTAGAATCTGAGTTGGGCGCAGGGTCTTATTTATAGACTAGCTGTGATCCAACTCCTCTTCTTCCCAACCAATCACAACCCTTTGTGAAATCAGATCTAAATCTGATTGGTGGGAATAGAGTCCCCTGGATTCCTCCTTAGAGGGTGCCTAAGACCAGTCAAAGTTGGTTCTTAGAAGAACTCTAATTGGAATCCAAAAAGGAGATGGAGTCCTTGTCCAACAAGGACTCCTAGGCGCCTCCAACTTGGGCACACGCCTAGGGTGGCGTGCGCCCTTCTCCTTGCCAGGTTCTGGCATAGGGGGACAGGCCCCCACCAGCTCTCCAATAGGTGCATGACATGTGGTCAAAAGTCAAAGTGTCAATGGTCAACGTTTGACCAGTCAAAGGTAGACTTTTGACCAAAGTCAAAGAACAAGAAATGGCAGGTGACCAAAAATGGCAGGTAGTATCTTACAAATAAGACAACCTTTTCTGACTTGGAACAACCTCCTGTCAGACCATATGAAGGCCTCTTGTTTGAGCACAAACTCCTTTGGCTCAGATCAGGACAACTTATTTATGATAGTAAAAGAAGAACGTTAGGTTCAATCGAGTGCTAGCACGATTTCCTTGAACCTAATTGAATCTCATTCAGATCAATTGAAACTAGATCAGTTCAATTGATGATCACCAGATTCAAACCCTTGTTTGTGTGACTCCAGTTAGGTTCAGTTCTGTATGGTAATGGGATATGTCATGATCTCTATCATCGACATCATCGAAACTCCTTTCGATGGATCAGAACTCTTCTGATTCGAAACAGCTAGAATGATCGATCATCTAAATCATTCTAATTGCTCCCAAAATCCACCAGTGACACCTAGCAGTATATGGTGGCAACCCATCAGAGCTGAATGCGAACCTCTTGGTGCAGCTACCTGTGTGATTCAGTTCTTCTATCTTGAGCCCCGATCAGATTAGGGTTAAGGTAAACTCGTCAAACCCTAGTCTCTGTCATATGATGTAATCATTCGATTCGAGTCCAATGTGAAAATCTAAATAGAAACTCTTTCTATTATTTCACTCTACCATGGCCATGGATTTCTGGACTTGATTCTCATGATCATCATAGGGCTGCTCCTCTACCACCGAGGTAGATAGATTTCCATCTTGATGCAATCCAGTTCCTACAATGAACATGTCATAGCCAACATACACCTCAGGGTTCCATATGGCTAGGAGACCGAGTAATGGTGTAGTCAAACTATAACACCCTCAAGGTGAACTACCGATGCATCTCAGGTCAAAGAACCAGACACACTACTGCAGCATCGAGTCAGTCATTGACGAGAAGGTAGACTCCCTAATGACTACTCGAGGTGGTCACGCTCAGTGCCCTCGTTCTCTAACGAGTACCTGTACTCTCACTTTGGTGTCTCCACACCATAGACTCAAGACTCATCTACTAAAGAGAAGTGATTGTACACCAACCTTCTGGATCAATCACCATCCTCGTGATGATCCTATGGTCCAGAGCAATTTATGAGTTAATAATGATTATTCATGTCTTAAATTTTCAACTCTTGAAACTATGAATTCTCATTACCATTAACTCAAAGGATGTATCATAGACACTAAATACACATATGTGATAGAAAATAACCTATTTTTTGATTTTAGTCAAAATTACAATTTTGCCCCTAGAAGTGTATTACAAGTATCAGCCAATTCTGGCTTCTAGGGCACATATATCTAACAGGTCCAACTTCCTTAGGCATGGAGAGGAGAGAGATAATCAGAAGATGGTATGGAGGAGGGAGAGAGGTAGCCTTAGGGCATGGGCTAAGAGAAACTCACAAAAAGTTGGGCGCAGATAGGGTTTATTTGTAGACCCTACTGCGCCATGCAGTACTGCATCATTCCAGCCAATCACGTTGCTTCGTGCAATCAGATCTAAATCTGATTAGTGGGATGATATTATCTGATCCAGTTAGATGAGAGCCCTATAGATTCATCCTTAGATGGTGCCTAAGACTAGTTAAAGTCTATAGGTAAGGGTCACCGAATTTGAATCCAAGAAGCAACTTGGAGTCCTATCTGTATGGGACTCCAGGCATCCCTATCCATGGGCACACACCATCCTAGGTGTGCACTCCCTCCTTTCCAAATTCTAGTGAGGGGACAAGCCCCTATCTGCTTTCTAATAAGTGCATGACACATGGGCATATGTCCAAGGGTCAAAGGTCAATGTTTGACCAAAGTCAAAGGACAAGAATTAGTAGGTGACGAAAAATGGCAGATGTTGTCTCAAACTTATCTCATAAATTAAGACAATCCTTTTCTGACCTAGACAAGCACCAATCAGACTAGGTACAGGTACCTGAGTGAGCACAAACATATTTGGCTCAGTCGAGATAACTTATAATGATTGAAAAAGGAGAATGTTAGACTCAATCATGTGCTAGCATGATTTTCTTGAATCTAATTGAATCTAATTCAAATCAATTGAACTGGGTTAGTCCAATTGATGATATCCAGATCCAAACCCTTATTTATGTGACCCAGTTTGGTTCAGTTCTGTATGGTAATGGGATATATCGTGATCTTCATCATCAACATTATCGAAACTCCTTTCAATGGATCAGAACTCTTCTGATTCTGACAACTAGAATGATCGATCATTTAAATTATTCTAATTGCTCCCAAAATCCATCAGTGACACTTAGCAGTATATGGTGGCAATCCATCAAAACTAAAAATGAACCTCTCGATGTAGCTACTTGTGTGATTAAGTTCTTCTATCTTAAGCCCCGATCAGTTTAGGGTTAAGGTGAACTCGTCAAACCTTAATTTCTATCATATGATTTAATCATTTGATTCAAGTCCAATGTGAAAACCTTAATAGAAACTCTTTCTATTATTTTACTCTCTGCCATGGCCATGGGCTTATGAACTTAGTTCTCATGATCATCATAGGACTGCTCCTCATCCACCGAGGTAGATAGATTCCATCTTGGTGCAATCCAATTCCTACAATGAACATGCTATAGCCAACATACACCTCAGAATTTCGAATGGCTAGGAGACCGAGTCATGGTGTAGTCAAACTATAACACCCTCAAGGTGAACTGCCGATGTACCTCAGATCAAAGAACCAGACACACCACTATAGCTTCGAGTCAGTCATCGACGAGAAGGTAGACTTCCTTATGACTACTCGAGGTGGTCACGCTCAGTATCCTCATTCTCTAACAAGTATCTGTACTCTCACTCTGATATCTCTACACCATAGACTCAAGACTCATCTACTATAGAAAAGTAATTGTATACTAATCTTTTGGATCAATCACCATCCTTATGATGATCCTACGGTCAGGAGCATTTTATGAGTTAATAATGAAAATTCTTGTCTTAAATTTTTAACTCTTAAAAATAAGAATTATCATTACCATTAACTCAAGGGATATATCACAGATACTAAATACACATATGTGATAGAAAATAATCTATTTTATTATTTATAGTCAAAATTATAATTTTGCCCCTAGAAGTGTATTACAAGTGTCAGCCAATTCTGGCTTCTAGGGCACACATATCAACAGTTTCAAGTTTGATTCATCATAAACAAGGCACTGGTCAGTAGTATTTCTTAAATACTTTAGGATGGTTTTAACAACCTTTCAGTGGTTCTCCCCTAGATCAGATTGATATCTACTCACTACCCCTAGTGAGTATGCCTCATCTGGTCGCTTACACATCATAATGTACATAATAGAACCCACTGCCAAAGCATATGGAATTCAACTCATATGCTCTCTCTCTTGAGGTGTTGTCGGACAATCCCTCTTCAAGAGAGAAATTTTATGGCCTATTAGTAGATAGCCGTTCTTGGAATTCTCCATGTTGAACCTTTTTAGTATAGTATCAATGTACATGGATTGGGACAACCCAAGCAACCTTTTAGATCTATCTTTATAGATCTTCATTCTTAGGATGTAAAAAACTTCTCCCAAATCCTTCATGAAGAATTATGATGATAGCCAGATCTTTATTCCTTATAATGTAGGGACATCATTTTCTATTAAGAGAATGTCATCCACATACAAAATGAGGAATACAATTGCTGGTCCATTAGCCCACTTATATATGCAGAGCTCTTCTTCATTCTTAATGAAGCCATACATCTTGATTGTCCTATCAAAATATATATTCCAACTCCAAGATGCCTGCTTCAGTCTATAAATGGATCTTTGAAGCTTGCACATCTTAGACTCATATATGGATGTGAAACCTTCAGATTGTATCATATACACCTCTTCAGCTAGCTCTTCATTTAGAAAAGTTATTTTCACATCCATTTGCTAGATTTTATAGTCCAGATGTGCAGCATCACAAGCATGATCTGATTGGACTTGACTATTAGCCCACTTATACATGAAGGAGTATGCAAAAATCATCTTGCAACTAGATCATTATCTTACAAACTACTTTGGCAAGGATATTACTGGTCGATCATGCAGTAGAATGCAGTTGAATATGTAAGAAAGTATGATCAATGTCAAAGAAATGCCAATATTCAGAGGTAGCTAGCTTCTTTACTCACACCCTTAAGCGCTCTCTAGCCATTTGCATAATGGAGGATGGATATATTTGGATCATTTTTCATAGCATCCGGACAACGAAAGTTTCTCTTGGTAATAGTGGATTATTTTACTAAGTGAGATAAAGCCGAATCTCTAGCAAAAATTACTAAAGCTAAAGTATAAAACTTTATTTGAAACTCTATAGTATGCAAATTTGGTCTACCTCGGACATTGGTTACTAACAATGGGCGCTAGTTCACAGGAGCAAAGTTTGCTGAATTCTATGAAGATTTGAACATTTCTCATCATTTCACATCCGTGGCCTACTCTCAGACGAACGGTGAAGCTAAGGTGAATAACGGAACACTACTGCAAGAAATAAAGACAAAGCTTGAGTAGGCAAAAGGAATATAGATGGACGAACTTTATCATATTCTTTGGGCCTATAGAACCACCCAAAGGCTGCCAACTGGAGAAACTATATTTGCTTTAGCATTTGAAATGGAAGCAGTTATTCTAGTAGAACTACAACTTTCTTAGCACAAGTAGAGAATTTCAACAAATAAAATAATTTACAAGACCTCAGAGCAAATCTCAATTTTTTGAAAGAGAAATAGAAAAAGGCTCAAGTTCGGATGGCAACCTACAAGCAAAAAATAGCTTGATACTATAATTCTAAAGTCAAGAGTAAGACATTTAAGGTTAGAGACTTGGTACTACACTGAGCAGAGGTCTCTCCATCGTAGAATCAAGGCAAGCTTGCCTCGAATTGGGAAGGCCCTTATGAAGTTGAGAAAATTGTTTGACCAAGAACTTATCACATAAAGGAGCTAGGAGAAGCTACACTACCCCAGCCTTGGAATTCAAAAAATCTATAGATATACTATCAATAGCCATATTTCAATAAAAGTCTCATATTTTACTATTCCTATCTTTTGTGCAAATTGAATTATGATAGAAAATGATTGAGCCGAACTTTGTTCTTAAACAAAGCTGAAGGCCTCCAGTTCTTAAATAGGAGGTTAACCACGTTAAGAATAGAAGAAGAGCATCATCTTAACATGGGTGAAGACTCTTATCGGAGGCTAACCATATTAAGAACAGGAGGAGAACCTTGTCTTAACATGGGTGAAGATTCTTACGAGGGATATAAAGGCCTCTAGTTCTTAAAAAGGAGGTCAACCACATTAAAAACAAGAGGAGAACCTCATCTTAATGTGGATGAAGACCCTTATAAAGGATATTAAGGCCTTTGGTTCAAAAATAGGAGGTCAACCACGTTAAGAACAGGAGGAGAACCTCATCTTAATGTGGATAAAGATCCTTATGACAGATATGAAGGCCTTTGATTCTTAAATTGGAGGTTAACCACGTTAAGAAAAGGAGGAAAATCTCATCTTAACATGGGTGAAGATCCTTATGAAGAATATGAAGGCTTTCAATTCTTAAACAGGAGATTAACTATATTAAGAATAGGAGGAGAACCTCATCTTAACATGGGTGAAGATCCTTATGAGGGATATGAAGGCCTTCGATTCTTAAACAGGAGATTAACCACATTAAGAATATGAGAAAAATCTCGTCTTAACATGGGTGAAGACCCTTACAAGGAATATAAAGACCTCCGATTCTTAAATGAAAGGATAAATTCATTCCTAAGCAAGTTCGAAAAATTCTTGTTCATAAACAAGGGGGATAGATCTACAAAAGGTTGCGCAAAAATTATTGTTTCAAAATAAAATCTACTTTGGGCATAAGATGATAACTAAGAGTTCAGCAAACATTAAATTAAGACATGACAAAGAAGAATGATGTAAAGAAAGATCATTTTATTAAGTGAAAGTCATTACAAAGGTCACCAAGACCAATTACAAAAGCAGAAAGAAAGAAAACAAAGTCCTACTCAAACTTTGAACTACGGGCCCAGCCATCACCAAGGAGTGTTTTAGATCTTTTACTTGATCTTTGAGCTCCTTTCTTGCTGTCAAATACTTGCTAAGTAAGTTTTGAGCTCTTTTGGCATCTTCTTCTACTTCTCTCAATTTCTTTCGAAGAATGGTCGATTCAATTTTGGCGTTCTTAACAGCGTTCTCTTGATATGTCATCTAAATCCTTAGTTGAAGAAGCTTAGACTTATTCTTGTCATAGACCTCAATGACATTCGCAAGGTTGTTCTTCACTAAAGCAAGTTTGCTCGAATCTCCACTTGGACTGGCTCGAGCATTATCTGCAAGTTGCTTTATGAGCCAAGCTATCTCATCATTGGCTGTCCGAAGTTGTCATTTGAGATCAAAAATTTGCTTGTTCAAACCTAGCCTATAAGTATCATATGCTTCTTATGTTGTGTGTAATTGATTCTGAAGTTTGGAGAATCTCTTAGATCAGTCCCAGTCGTACTCTTGATTTTAAGATCAGAGCGAACCTTTCTCCAACTGTTGGATCTTCTCCCTCGCATCTCTAAGTTCAGCCTCAAGGGAGTAGACCTTGGCAGTTAAAGCCCAAGACTTTTTGCTGGCATACTTTGATGCCCATTGGAGCTCTTCAGATAGATGATACTTCTTTGAATTATACTTCCTAAAAGCTTATTTTGAAGCCTAGCATAGGTGGTTGATTTTAGCGAAAGCTTTGGCATAATTATTCTTCGATTTTTAAAGTTCATCTTTAGTCTTATTCAAATCTTTGTTGGCCTGGCAAATTTCTTTATTTAGAGTTTTTATATGAGCTTTTAAGGAAACAGCAAGCAATAATGGTGCAGCTTCAACCCACGACTAAGCTTGGTGGTAGAACTTACCAACCATACTCTGTATCATGAATACGTTGCAACACACAAAGCTATGGAAAAGTTCAATTTCATTGCTCAAAAAAAATTTTAGGTACATATGGAATAAAAGAAAAGAAAATGTACAATCAAAGGAGGTCTCCGATGTTTGGCTGGGGGATAGTAGGAGAGCTTGGTACAACCTCGATAGGTGTTGGCTCCTCGACGGGCTTAAGGACGTTGGTAGCAGGTCCAATGGAAGGAAGATCAGCTCCAATTATTTCTCTAAACAACTTCTAGATCAGTAGAAGTAATAAATTAATCATATTAATTTATTAAAATATATAAATAAATTCTAAATCTAGGATCTAATAACATAATCTATGCATGCAAATAAATCTAAAATTAAATATTAAATAAAGATAATGATGTTGATCATATCAATATCAAACCAAGACTAAATCTAATCTAGTGGGAGAAAGAGATTGAATCTCTTTTATCTTTTGCAAGTTGGAAACTCCATTTACTGATTTGAGGCTGAGATCATTGCTTTGAGCTCCACACATGTTAGGCCTATACAAGAAGTCCACATGAAGCCTCAATCATTGATCCGAAGTCCACTAATTTAAAATCAGCATAATATGCTAGTACTGTACTAAACCTTCTTCGACGGTTGATGGCAAAATTTTTTCTTTGATCAACTTAGACCTTCCAAAGTACCAAATAAGAGATAGGAGGATCTAAAAAAACTCTTTTTCTTTAGTTTTTTCTTTCAAAAAGATTGTGAAAAAGGATCTAAGAGAAATCCTAGAGAAGACCTCTCTTCTCTGTTTCTTTTCTCTTACGTAGACACAACAACTTGTGTCTTTACAAAGCACCATGCCCAAATCCCCTTTGCATCCAAGATTCCCACATCCAAGCACTCTCTATTAGGTCTAATACATATAGAAATTTCATGCCCTAACTTCTTTTAAATAGAGAGTTATGATAGAGTCCTTGTCTAGGTCAAAAACTTAGAAAGGCATGTCCAAATTAAGCAAGGATTGGGGTTTCCAACTCATGGGTGCCCCCTTCTTATTTTTTTGTATAGACTCTAGAGAATATGAACATAAAATTTTTCTATTTCCCATAAAAAAATCAATGGAGAATTAGGTGGATCGGCACCTCAAGAGAATAAGGAAAGGTGATATGTCAAACTCTATCCAATAGAGACCTAGGTCAAAACAACTTGTTTGTTTTGACCTATTTCACAACTAATTTCCTTATAAAAAGGTGGAAGACACAAAAGAGGCATGGAAACTCTTTGAAAATAAAATTTTTCATGTAAATTCCAAGGAAATTGGTATGGAGGGGACATGGAAAGCAAGATGGCGCAAGATGGAAAAATCCTAGTCACACTAGGACTTCTAATTTTGACTTGGTTTAACTTATTATTTGAATCTAATTAAATCAAAATTAATGTAAATAAATTAGAGGTGATCTTCAACTAAAAGTATAATTAAATTAGATTAAATTAAATTTAAATATAGTTTAATTTTTAATCAAATTAGAAATTAGGTGCACAAAAGTCCATTTTGAATAGGGACTTGTTCTTCCTTGCAATTGGCTTATCCAATAAACCAATTGGACTTTATCCAATCAAGCATAAACCAAATCTAATTAAATCTTATTCAATTAAACTCAATCTCAGCCTAATTATTTAATTAAATTAAGTTAATTAGCAATCCGATTGCTAATCAATCCTCCTATAATACTTGTACTAGGTCAAACATCAATCATATTGATTGTTTGACCTTAGAATGATTCTAAATCATTGACCAACTATCCAATTAGATCGAGACTTCTTATGTGCATGACCTCATAGGTTTGAATCTAAGTTGGTAGTATAGGAGCAAATTTCTATACCAATCAAAGTGATCATCTAGTAATGATATCTGATGGCTGGATAGGTTGAATGTATAAAGCAACACTCTTAGAACCCATGTGGATATTGTTTCCACATAATTTATCCCCTTGACCTAAATACTCATAGGACAACTTAAGATTTAATTATCAGCCCTAATTAGATCATCCATATTGTATTTCAAAATATCAAATTCATCTCATGGATTATCCTAGCCAAAATTTTGCTAAATTGAAATACAGAGATGCATTTTCTCTAAGTTCTAGGAGTGGTCAATCTCATCTTGATCACTCACTGACTTCATAAATACTTGACTATGCCCAAAAATCTTCCATCACTAAATTAAAAATTTAGGTAGTCTGACACTAAAGCATAGTGAGTTGCTAGCAAGCCACCATGGTGATCTTAGGTCTAAGGGACACTTACATCCATATCCCATCAGAGCAATTATAACAATAGAATGCTCTAGAGTTGGTCACATTAAGTGATGATGTATCTCTACATCTCACTTGTATGTCATACCAGTGTCTCTACACTCCTTGGTTAAGATGATAACCAACCTATATGGCACACAATGATCTATACTTGATAAAGGTTGTCATCCTAGTTAATAACGTATCATTTGATCATGAATAATTTAAGAACTAATCAATAAATCCTCTCTTTATCTAAACTAAATAGTCCTAAGAACTTCATCACAACATGAAGTTCATTAGAAGATATAGATTTATAATGAAAAATGCTAGAATAAAATTTTATTCAATAAAAAATTATTTATAATTATAAAATAGTACAACTATCAATAGGCTAATGATTGGCTTTGGAACACATTTTTCAACAACTCCCACTTATCCTAAAGCCACTTGATATAGTATCTAATACCCATCTTCGACTTATGGTTGTCGAACTTCTTTACCATCGAGGCTTTAGTGAAGGGGTCGGCTAGCTTCTCCTTTCCATCGATCTTCTGAAGGTCGACGTTACCTCGATCCATGATCTCCTAGATCAGATGGTAGCGATGTAGTATATGCTTCATCCACTGATGTACTTTTGATTTCTTTGCTTGAGTAATGGCTCTAGTGCTGTCGCAGTAGAGCAGGACCGGACCATCTAGGGAGGGTGCTACTCCAAGCTTGGTGATGAACTTCCTCAGCAACACAATATCTTTCATGATATCTGATGTTGTGACTATTAAAAAATGTGTCCCAAAGCTAATCGTCAGTCTATTGATGGTTGAGCTATATTATATCTATAATTGATTCATTAATAAATAAAATATATTTTTGATATTTTTCATCATAAAGTATTCATCTTCTCATGCACTCCATTATTGTGATGAAGTTCTTAGAACTATTTAGCTTCAATAAAGAGATAATTTATCGATTAGTCCTTAAATTTGTTTACGATCAAATGATAGGTTGTTAATTAGGACGACAACATCTATCGAGCATAAGTCACTATGTGTCCTATAGGTTGGTTGTCCTCTTAGCCAAGGAGTGTGGAGACACTGATATGGTATACAAGTGAGATACCTGGGTACATCATCATTGAACGTGATCAACTTTAGAGCATTCTACTATCGAGAATATCTCTAATGGAATATAGGTATAAGTATCCCTTAGATCTGAGATCACCTCAATGACTTGCAAGCAACTCACTATGCTTTAGTACCAGACTAACTAAATTTCTAATTTAGTAATGGAAGGCTTCTGGGCATAGCCAACTACTTGCAAAGTCAAAGTGTGATCAAGATGGAATTGACCACTCCAAGAGTTGGAGAGGAATGTATCACTGTATTTCAATATAGCAAAACCTTGGCCAGGATAATCCATCAAATGAATTTGATATTTTGAAATATAATGTAGACAACCTGATCAGAGTTGACAGTTGAACTCTGAGGTATCCTATGAGCATTTTGGTCAAGAGGATGAATTTTGTGGAAACTATATCCATATGGGTTCTAAGGATATTGTTCTACACATTCGACTTATCCCACCGTTGGGTATTATTGCTAGATGGTTACTTCGATTGGTATAGAAATCTATTCCTATGCTACTGACTTAAGTTTGGACCTATGAGTTCATACACATTAGAGCTCATAATTTGATCGGATGGTTGATCAATGATTGAGAATTGTTCTAGGGTTAAACAATCAATACGATTGATGTTTAACCTAGTATAAGCATTGCAGGAGGATTGATTAGCAATTATATTACTAATTAGCTTAATTTGATTAAGTCAGAGGACTAAGATTAGGTCTAAGTAAATATGATTTAATTAAATTTAGTTTGGACTTAATTGGATCAAGTTCAATTAGCTTATTGGATAAGCCAAGTGCAAGGAAGAACTAGTCCTAGTTTAACTAGGACTCTGGCCAATCCAATTTTCTAATTTGATTAGAAAATTAAATTAAAATTAAATTAAATTAAATTTGATTTAATTAAGTTCTTAATTGGGTTAGGGTCTAATTAGGTTGGTTTACTTCTGGTTTAATTTGGTTTGAGAAATCAATTTTTGATCAAATCAAAATAGGAGTCCTAGTGTGACAAGGACTCCCTATCCTTGCGCCACCTATATCCCATGCCACAGCCCACTCTCTTTATTTTTTGTGCAATAGAGAGTCTCTCTCTGGTCTTCACGCATATCCTTTTTCTCCCTCTATTACTTATGTTGCTCCAAGAATTAATTTTGATGATTACAAAGCATTTGAGGGGATTACTAATGAATTTTGCTTGGAGAAAGACTTTCTATATTTCAGGGGAAAAATCATAATTTTATCAAATTTTGATCTGAGAGCCTCAAGAGTAAGTATAGAAGATTTCTAATCCTTTGGAGGTAGTCTCATGATTTTTGGATGCTTATTTTAGGAGAAAATCAAGTTTGAAGCGAAAGGATCGATCCCTAGGTCATCCCCTACTGAAAAGGGTTGTTTGGCACGCTGTCTTTGTGCCAAGGGTCGACCATTACTTTTTCGAAGGCCAAAAATATAGCATGACTATTTTTCTAGATTTTATCTCAGAGGTCAACCTCGAGGTTGACCCTTGTGCCATGAGTCGACCCCTATGCCATGAGTCGACCCATGAGTCGACCCCTGCAATGAAAATTTTTCTGTAATGGCTGTATTTTTTTTATTTTGGTAGATTTTAATGATTTCTTTAATATCTCCAATGGCTATAATCTTGCTCAGGATTCTCTCCTCCACCTATTGAAGATTTAAAAAGCTTTAAATAGGAAAAAATATAAGAGATTGGTGTGATTCAGTTATCAATCCTAAGTAAAAAGTATTCATCAAGAAAGGAAGCTTTCATCTTCAAGTTCACCAACCTCTCAAGAGCTAATTCAAGTCTCCAACAACCTTGAGGAAAATCAAAGAAGCTTCCTCCACTACTGTGAAAAGCATTCTTAAGGTTTTATTTGCTCACAAAAGGAGCTAAACATGTATTTGATTATCATTAAATCTTTTACTCTGCTTTACTATTTTATTTCAAGTTTTGGAAGGATTTCAAAACTTGGGAAGGTTGATCCTAACCTTAAATAGGATTGTATTGGATTGACTTGTACCCAAGAAATAAGTGTTCTAGCTTGGAATAGTTAGGGTTGGAGGTTTCCAACAATATATTTAGTTTGAATACGGTTAGTGGATTTTGATTCCCTAGTAGGAGCTTGAGAAGTGGATGTAGATGCAAAGGAAGCACCGAACCACTATAAATCTTGCTTATTTATGGTGTGCTTGCTATCTTTCTTTTCTTAGTTTATTAAATTCTTGCTCTCTAATCTTTTATATTTTTCTTTAACCTAAATCATTTCACACATACGTCTTGCATATTATCATTCAATCTTGATATCTTTAAATTAGCTTTAAAATTTTAAAAATCCAATTCACCCCTCCTTGGGTTTCATAGTTGGGCAACAAGTGGTATCAAAGTTCGATGCTCTAGCCCTACTTTGATTTAACGATCAAAGAGCCAAAGATCTATGGCAACCCAAGTTAGTATTTCTTTAGCCGAGGGGCAGTCCACAAACCGACCTCCACTTTTCAATGGATCAAACTATACCTATTGGAAAGCTCGGATGAGAATTTTCATACAAGCACTTGACTATGATATGTGGAGTATCATAGTTAATGGACCACACACACCCACTAAGATAATTGATGGTGAGGAATCAATCAAATCTAAAAAGGAATGGGATGAGATTGATAAGAAAATGACTCAACTCAATGCAAGAGCCATGAATATTTTATATTATGCTCTAGATGCTAATGAATTTAATCGTATTTCAACATGCATGTCGGCTAAGAAAATATGGAATAGGTTAGAAGTAACTCATGAAGGTACTAATCAAGTTAAGGAGTTAAAAAATGACATGCTTGTGCATAAATATGAACTTTTCAAAATGGAGCATGATGAGTCAATAACTATAATGTTTACTAGATTTATGAATATTATAAATGATCTCAAAAGTCTTGGCAAGTCTTATTCTAACTGTGACCTTCTGAGGAAGATTCTTAGATCCTTTACAAGGACATGAAAGGCCAAAGTGACTGCAATCCAAGAAGCCAAAGATCTGAATATTTTACTCTTGGAGGAGCTTCTAGGATTACTAATGATACACGAGCTATGTATGAAACAACATCAAGAAGAAGATGTCAAGAAAAAGAAGACAATAGCCCTTAAATCCACCACTTAACAAGATGAGGAATCCAATGAAGTGGAAGATGAAGAATAAGATGAAGAAATAGCCCTCATCATAAGAAAGTTTAAGAGATTTTTGAAGAAGAAATAAGGGATGAGGAAAAGGCTACCTACCAAAGGAGAGCATAGCAAGGAAAAGAATAAGGAGCAGCTCCTTATTTGCTATGAATGTAGGAAGCTGAGGCATTTTAGGTCTGAATGTCCTCAACTTAAAATGGTTCCCAAGAAATACAAAAAAAAGGCTATGGTGGCAACATGGAGTGATAGTGACAACTCAAGCTCCGAAGAGGAAGGAGCTCATGAACAAACCAACCTGTGCCTTATGGCACATGAGAATAAGGTAAGTACTAAAATCTCAAATAAATTTACATTTGAAAAACTTCAAGAAGCCTTCTATGATTTAGTAGATGATTTAAAGAAGTTAGGAACTAAAACCAAAGAACTAAAATTAAAAAATCAAGTCTTCCTAAAAGAAAATGAAACTATCCTAAGTAAAAAACTAGTCTTAACTCAAGAGAATCTAAATTTGAAAAATAAAATTGGCAATTTAAAATCGATAGTTAAAAAATTTACTTTGAGTTTAAATAAACTTCATATGATTCTTGAAAATCAAAAGGCCATTTATGATAAGACTGGTTTAGGCTATAACTCCCTAAGAAAATAAAAAATTTTAAAAAATATTTTTATAAATTTATAAAGCAATAAATTTTTAAATATTACTTGCTTTAAATATGGTAAACTAGAACACAAATCTTATACATACTTTTCTAACAATTCAAATATAAAGAAAATATGGATTCCAAAAGGAACCATTGTGACTAACCTTAAAGGATCCAAGAAAACTTGGGTACCTAAAGTAAGGACTTGATTTTGCATGTAGGTGTGTCTTGCATCCAAAGAAGAAAATCGAAGATGGTATCTTGACAATGGATGCTCAAGACACATGATTGGTGATGAGTCCCAATTCATCATGCTTGATGCTAAAAATAGAAGGATGGTCACATTTGGAGACAATGGCAAGGGAAAGATCATTGGTATAGGTTATGTCGGTATCACTCTCTCCAAGTATATTGAAAATATTTTATTAGTAGATGATTTAAAATACAATCTTTTAAGTATTAGTCAACTTTGTGACAAGGATTACAAAGTTATTTTTGAATCTTCATTGTGCATTGTAACTAGTTCCAATGATGATGGCATTAAGTTTGTTGGTCATAGGCATGGTAGTGTTTATATGATAGATTTGAATGATCTTTCTATGATAAACATATAATATTTAGTAGCTATGAATGCCAAAATTAATGAGACTAATTGGCTTTGACATCATAGGCTTGCACACATTAGTATGCATTCATTTTCAAAGCTTATCAAAAAGAAATTAGTTACCGATTTACCAAAATTGAACTTTAAAAAAGATAAAATTTGTGATGCATGCCAACTAGGTAAACAAACAAGAGTTTCATTCAAATCTATCAACATTGTTTCGACTTCTAGGCCATTGGAACTTTTGCACATGGATTTGTTTGGTCCTATAAGAACAGCAAGCTTAGGTGGAAAACGTTATGGTTTTATAGTTATCGATGACTACTCACATTTTACATGAATTTTCTTTTTGGCACATAAAGATGAAACTTTTCATGTTTTCATAATGTTTTACCAAAAAGTTACAAATGAAAAAGGATTTTTAATTCAAAGCATTTGAAGTGATCATGGAACCGAATTGGAAAATCAAGACTTTGAAAAATTTTATGATGAAAAAGAAATTAGCCATAATTTTTCAGCACCTAGGACACTCCAACAAAATGGAGTAGTAGAAAGAAAAAATAGAACTCTAGAAGAAATGACCCATACTATGCTATGTGAAAGCAATCTTTCAAGATACTTTTGGATGGAAGTAATTAACACAGCATGTTACATCTTAAATTATGCCCTAATCAGACCAATTTTAAAAAAAAACATCTTATGAGCTTTGGAAAGGAAGAAAACCTAACACTGCATATTTTCATGTTTTTGGTTGCCGATGTTTTATTTTGAACAATGGTAAAGAAAAACTAGGTAAATTTGATGCAAAATCTGATGAAGCTATTTTTCTTGATTACTCCTCTTTTAGTAAAGCTTTTAGAGTTTTTAACAAAAGAATCTTAGTAGTAGAGGAGTCAATACATGTTGTTTTTGATGAGACTAATGATCTTCCATCAAGGAAGAGTGAGGGTATTGATGATGCAGATCCTCTTATAGAAGAATTGAAGGAGATCATCCTAAAGAATTCAACAATTCAAAATGAAGAAAACTATGAATACAAGCAAGAAATTGAGGGTGAAGGACAATAAGAACAACCTCAAGGTATAAATGATCTTCTAAAAGAATGGAGGTATGTTCACAATCACCCCAAAGAACTAATTATTGATGATCCTACACATGGGGTAAGAACTCGCTCTTCACTTAGAGATGCATACAATCATTTTGCATTTATTTTTCATTTTGAATCCAAAACCATTGATGAAGTCGAAAAAGATTATAATTGGATAAATGCAATGCAAGAGGAACTTAATCAATTCGAAAGAAATAATGTATGGACCTTAGTATCAAGACCTAAAAATTATCCAATAAATGATACAAAATGGGTATATAAAAATAATTTGGATGAAAATGAAAATGTAATTAAGAATAAAAAAAAGATTAGTTGCAAAGGATTATAATCAAGAAGAGGGAATTGATTTGATGAAACCTTTGCACCTATTGCTAGACTAGAAACAATTAGATTTTTACTCACTTATGCTTGCTTTATGAATTTCAAGCTATTTCAAATGGGTGTTAAAAGTACTTTTCTAAATGGATATATTGCCGAAGAAGTTTATGTAGAACAATCTCTCAATTTTGAAAATCATGCTTTTTTAAATTATGATTTTAGATTAAACAAAGCATTATATGGTTTAAAATAAGCACCAAGGAATTGGTATGAAAGACTAAGTAAATTCTTGCATAAGAATGGATTTTCAAGAGGAAATGTAGATACAACCCTTTTCATTAAAAGAAATCCTGATGACATCTTAGTAATACAAATATATATTGATGATATTTATTTGGATCTACTAATGAAACTTTATATCAAGATTTTTCTAAGCTAATGTAGGGGGAGTTCGAGATGAGCATGATGGGTGAACTAAAATTCTTTCTCGGACTTCAAATCAAACAAACAAAAGATGGAATCTCTATCACTCAAAGCAAGTACACAAGAGAACTACTCAAGAGATTTAGGATGGTGAGCTCCAAAGCAATTGGTACCCCCATGAGTCCATCATGTAAGCTTGACAAGGATGAAGAAGGTAAAAGTATTGATCAAAAACTTTATAAAGGCATGATTGGTTTTTTATTGTATTTAACTACTAGTAGACCAGATATCATATTTAGTGTTTATTTTTGTGCATGATTTCAATCTAATCCAAAAGAATCACATTTAAATTCTATAAAAAGAATACTTAAATACCTAAAAGGAACTCAATCCATAGGTTTATGGTACTCTAAGAATTCATCAATTGATTTAATTAGATATTCAGATGCAGACTTTGCTGGATGTAAATTAGACAGAAAAAGCACTAGTGGAACTTGCCTATTTCTAGGAGTTAACTTAATCTCTTGGTTTAGTAAGAAGCAAAATTTGGTAGCATTGTCTATGGTCGAGGCTGAATATATTACAATCAAAAGTTGCTGTACACAAATCTTATGGATTAAGCAACAACTTGAGGACTTTGGTATCAAACTAAACAAAACTCCTATAAGATGTGATAATTCTAATGCCATAAATCTAATTAAGAATCCAATCCAACACTCTAGGTCAAAATACATTGAAATAAGATATCATTTCATATGAGAGCATGTTCAAAATAATGACATAATTCTTGATTATGTTTGTACTAAAAATCAACCGGCTGATACTTTCACTAAGGTCTTGGGTGAAGATAAATTTTATAAAATTAGGAGAGAATTAGAAATTCTAAATTTTTTTGCTTAAATATCCTTCTTTTGATCCTAACTTATCCTCTACTAATATTTTTGGATCAATCCTCTAGACTTAATTTCATTGCTTTAAGTTAAAAATTATCCATCCTTCTTATTTTTTTCTTCACTATAAGAAGAAAAATTATTTTTGAACTTAATAAGAAAAATCATGAATAAATAATTATACTTTATTTATCTCATAAATTTATTTGAGCATTCTAATAATTTTGATCATTTGATTTATTTTAAGCAACTATTTGTATTTTACACATTTTGATCATATCATATTTTTTTGAAAATTAATTAGTATCAAAAAATTATTTTTGATCTTAAAAGAGGATTATTGATGAATATTCATATCTTGTTCTGATTCATTAATTTTAAAAAATAAATTTAAGAAAAATACTCTTTTTAAGTCTTTTGATATTGATGTCAAGTAAAATATTTTAAAGAAGCTATTATAACTAAATATTCAAAAAAGACTTTAGTTTTTAATCAATTGATATCAAACAGCTTGACATTTATCTTATATTTTATTGATCTTAATATATATATATAATAATAAAAAAAAGAAGAGATGATACCTAAAAAATTGAATATATCTTATAATTTGCTTTGAATAATCTATTTAAAATATTTAATCTTTAAAATGTTCCATCTCTCTTGAATCTTTGAAGTTCAAAATAATTTTATTTAATGCATTTATATTATTCAAAAATGGGGAGATGTGTTTTTAATTCATGTTGTTCATAAATAGAATTTAAAAAAAAAGATATTCATTCTAAATTTATTGTGTTCTTTCAAAATGGAGAAGAAAAGCTAAAAGATAAATTTATCCAACAATAATTATGGAAAAAGAGGGGGAGAAAATATTATGTGATGAATTTTCTAGTATTTACTCTTAAAAATAAAGGGAAAGATGTTTGTTTGTTAAATATTATCTAGTTAGCCTTGACTAAATATTCTAATTAATTTGAGTTAAGGATAATGAACTTTGATTATTTTATGATCCTTTTAACTTAAGCCTTCATATGATTATTCAGTTTAAATTCAATTGATTTGATTACCAAATTATTTTTTGATAACTAATTGAAGTTGAAACTAATTTGAAATATATTCTCACTCCAAAAAATTAATTTTGATGCATACTTCTAATTTTGAAACTCATTTAAAAATATGAATATAATACAAAATTTTTAATGTGCCTTTAGAAATCTTTGTAAAATCAATTTTGCTCTGATACTATTTTTGTTTTGCTCGATACATTTCTGATATATATCTTTTTCGAGCTTAATTGATTGAAATTTATTTAAGAAAAGGAAAGAATGAATAATGAATTCAATGTTATGCTTGATTCCACTATTCAAATCTTTGAAAAGCTTTAATCCTCTTAAAGCTTAAAAGTACATACTTGAAAATTTGTTCAAAGAATCATATTCATTCAAAAAGAGGGAGAGCCCTTGATATTTGAGTTTAAGCTAATTTTTTGTAAAGAAAAAAATTTCAAATGATGAGCTTTTGAAGGAGAGATGATTTATTTGATTTGATTTAATTTTTTAAATTTTTGATTCAATTTTTTGAATTTGATACATCTATCATTTGACACACCCCATCACTTCTCTGATTCCTCATCTGATTCAGATGCTTCCAGCCGTGATCTTTACTAGATTTAGTTTAATCATCTTTGTATTAGGTTATGATCTAGTATCTCTTAGTTATTTCTATGAGTTATTGATCAAGTCATAGTTGGTTATATTTATTTTGGATCAAACTTTTAGCATTGGTACTATTGACTATTTGGGTCATGGATAGTTGTATCCATGAATTTTGTATGTTTTGATCACCTAATTCTCATTAATACTTTTGATACCTTTATATTTGTATGTTCAACATTTATATATTTTGATGACTTGATGTTATGATAATCATTTGGATGTAAATATGTGATGATGTCATTTGAATGATGTGAAATAAAACCTTTATGAATTGGCTAAATTTCATTATGATCATTATGTTGTAAATTGAAAGTTTTGTTATAAACTCTTATTCTAATAGAAAAACATATGGAATAACTTAAGAGAGAGGCTTTTTTTTTATTTTTGAATTTTAAAATCCTTTAAGATCTTACTTGATGATGTCAAAAGGAGGGAGTAGAGTAAATAAAATTGGGCTATAAGCAAAATTGAAGTAAAATTGATAAAAAAATATAATAGAAGTAAAATTGATAAAAGAAATAAGTAAGTCAAATACTTTTGTAAATCATTTAAATGCCTAACTATAAGTAATCATCAAACTGCTCTTGATGCTATATTAATTAAATAATTGAATATAATATCCTAGTATGTGATGTAGCATGTGCCTTCAAAATTTTTGGAACCCTCAATCAATGCTTTTACATGCTTTATTTTTGCTTATGCTCAAATATTTTGTCATCATTAAAACGGAGAAGATTGTTGCTCCAAGAATTGATTTTGATGATTACAAAGCATTTGAGGGGATTACTAATGAATTTGGCTTGAAAAAAGATTTTTTGTATTCCAGAGGCAAAATCATAATTTTATCAAGTTTTGATCTAAAAGCCTCAAGAGCAAGTATAGAAGATTTCTAATCCTTTGGAAGTAGTCCCATGATTTTTGGATGCTTATTTTAAGAGAAAATCAAGTTTGAAGCGAAAGGGTCGACCCCTTGGTCGTCCCCTGCTAAAAAGGGCTGTTTGGCACATTGTGTTTGTGCCAAGGGTCGACCCCAGGGTCTATCTCTATTGTTCCGAAGGCCAAAAATATAGAACGGCTATTTTTCTAAATTTTATCTTAGAGGTCGACCCCTATGCCATGAGTCGACCCCTTTACCATGAGTCGACTCATGAGTCAACCCCTACAACAAAAATTTTTCTGCAATGACTATTTTTTTCTTATTTTGATAGATTTTAATAGTTTTTTTAATATTTCCAATGGCTACAAATCTTGCCCTGGATTCTCTCCTCCACCTATTGAAGATTTAAAAGGCTTTAAATAGGAAAAAACACAAAATATTGGTGTGATTCAATTATCAGCCCTAATCAAAAAGTATTCATCAAAAAAAGAAGCTTTCATCTTCAAGTTCACCAACCTCTCAAGAGCTTATTCAAGTCTTCAACAATCTTGAGAAAAATTAGAGAAGCTTCCTCCACTATTGTGAAAAGCGTTCTTAAGGTTTTATTTGCTCACAAAGAGAGTTAAACTTGTATTTGATTGTCATTAAATCTTTTACTCTACTTTACTATTTTGTTTCAAGTTTTGGGGGTGTTCCAAAACATAGAAAGGTTGATCCTAATTTTGAATAGGATTGTATTGGGTTGACTTGTGCTCAAAAAGTAAGTGTTCTAGCTTGGGATAGCTAGGGTTGAAGATTTCCAATGGTGTATTTAGTTTGAATACGGTTAGTGGCTTTTAATTTCCAAGTAGGAGCTTGGAAAGTGGATGTAGGTGCAAGAAAAGCACTGAACCGCTATAAATCTTGCTTGTTTGTGGTGTGCTTACTATCTTTCTTTTCTTAGTTTGTTAAATTCTTGCCCTCTAATCTTTTATATTTTTCTTTAACCTAAATCGCTTTACATACATGTCTTGCATATCATCATTCAACCTTGATATCTTTAAATTAGTTTTAAAATTTTAAAAACCCAATTCACCCCCCCTCCCCTCTTGGGTTGCATAGCTGGGCAACAACTTATATCATAATTTGGTGGTTGACCAAGTCAAAAGGAGAAGTTAATTTTGATTTAGGTTTCTATGAGATAGAATCCTTATAAACCAAAACACCTCCTTCTAAGTGTGCCACCCCTCTCCTATTTTTCTCTCTTATTCCACATGAGAAAGAAGGAATTTTGTGCATGTATTCTTGCTGGATTCACCAATAAAATCAAAGGAGGGAATAAAATCAAAGGAGGGGCGCCCAAGAGTTGGGCGCCCCAACCTCTTGCCAAAACTAGTCCTTCCTTGTCTAGTTTTTGACCTAGACAAGGACTCTTCTTTTTCTATAAATTTAGGATGAATTTTTATCTAATTTTTTTTGTGAAACACAGATCATTAGGAGAGCTTTGGGGTGTGAAAAAATCAGAAGGAGAGGGTCCTTGGGCATTGGGGTTCCATGGACACCAAACTAGGTGTCTAGGTGAGAGAAAAGAGAAGAAGAAGAGAGTCTTCTTTTAGGGCTGTTTTGATTTTCTCTTTTTCTCCTTCTTTTGAGATTTTTTTTGAGAGAGTCTTAGATCTAAAATCTCTCCTCTTTCTTTTGATATTTTGGAGAGTCCAAGTCTTGAAGTAGGAAGCATCAAATCGACCATCGAAGAGAGATCAGCACAGTACTAGCATATTGTACTAATTTTCTGCATCAGGATCTCAGATCATGTTCGTGGGCTCATGTGGATGACTCCTAGAGATTGGATGCATGTGTGACTCATGACTTCATCCTTAAGCCCAGATCAGCAAGTTAGAATATCTAACTTGCTTAGGTATCTGATCTAATCTGTTATTCTATAGCTGCATTAGATGTAGTATTATAGCATGTTGATGAGATCAACATGTTAATCTTTCTTTTATATTTTTAATTTTTAATTTAATATCATATCTTGATCATATAATAAATCTTAGATTTAGAATATTTTTATATTTATTTAAATAAATATTTAATTTATTTAAGTCATCTGCTATAAGATCTTGAAAATGTTTCAAGATCTACCCATGAAACCCTAGATCTGGCTCCTTCAATTAGTATCAGAGCCTAGGTTCTTATTATATTATTTTTTTGAGCATGTTTAGATTATTTATTTAATTAGATCTAATTTATAATCTAATTATTAAATCTAAAATTAAAAATTTAGATCTCATAAACTACCATAAGATTGTCCTGCTGTAAGGTTTACTCCTTACAGTGAAAAGATTATCCTAGTTCGTGATGATCTGCTCCTAGTTATAAATCTATTAGATTTTATCTAATTTTATTTATGATTTAATAGATTTAAAATAGTTTTAGATTTAAAAATAAAGTTTTTAGATTGTACGGACTGCTATAAGATTGTCCTGCTATAAGATTTATCCCTTATATTGGAAAGGTTGTCCTAGTACGTGCTAATCTAAGACATTGATCATAAAATTTTAGATTAGATCTAAGAGATTTTATGATTTGATTAAAAATATTTTAATCTAATTTTAATCATCATAAATATGTTAGATTTGATCTAAGTTGATTTATGATTGATTGGTGTTGAAACTATTTCAATTACATGAACCTGTTTAGATTAGATCTAAAGTAGATTCATGTTTATGTTACTTACATTTTGATTATGAATCAAACATGCAACTTGATTGATAGAATCATGTTGTAAAAATATTTTACAAACATAAAATTTTTTTTCGAAAAGCCAAACCCCAACCCTCAGCCCAAAACTTAATTAAGAATTAAGAAGTTGTTTGATTAGAATCTAGAATTATAAATTGAAGATCCTAAGACACGAATCATAACACATTGGGTTAAATAGGTTAGTGGAGATTAGGTTCATTAATTGGGTTAGACCTAGGGTTAGATTAAAGAATGATCTTAATTAGAGAATTGACTAAATCTAATTAATTATTGTCTTAGATTAGGTCAAGGATTCTCTAGATCAATTACAATAGTTGTAGTTGGTTAAGTCTATATCTTTAACGAGACCCAAGATGGACTTGATTCTTGGCTTTGCAGTATAGCTCAAACTGTTAGATTGATCTAATCAAGACTAATTAAACCAATTGATGTCTAAGGTAAGTCTGGCACATACGATCGGTGGTTTTTAATTGGCAGTCTGCTTACCTGGCCATTTTTTATGGTGTCTAAGGTAAGCTTTGGTAGACCCTCCCACCGATCTCACTTACCTAGCATTCTTGGTGAGATTATATTTTGATCAGATCACTTGACAATTTGAGTGATCCAGTTAGCTAGGTAAATTAGTGTAATTGATTTAGGTACTCATAGACCAGCCTATTAATGGTCTCCCTTAATTTGGCTTGGTAAAGCCAATGGGAGGATCATGATAAACTGGTTCATCTAACCTTCTTCCTCTAAATCAAATCAATTAAATCCTCTAAAATTATTAGGTCTATAAAATAAAATAGTTATGGTGATAACTAGATCATAGCCTTCCATTAAGTGGATGATAATGGGTCCATTAGTTGGATAATCATTGGAGGCCCATAGGCCTGGTGCTTATTCGCTAATGAAATTATCATTTATAATATGATTTTTTGGATGCGTCTCTCTAAATGATGGTTAGGTTGACCAACCATAGTTGGGCTTAATCATTCATTAGTTAGATGGACCAAGTATGATCATATTAATGATTGGACCTAACCAGGACTTTCAGTGGAGGTCCTAGCCTACTGAAAAGATACTTGAGATAAAATTAAATTACTAAAAATTATTTGAAGAAATAATTGATTATGAACCTATCCTTAGATGTACATGGGTTGACCAACCATTGTTGGACTTATGTGTAGTCTATGTGGATTCTAGTACCTACTAAGGAATTAGGATAATTTCTCGAATTGAAAGTAGAGGCTACCAATTCGAATAAAATAGTAGAAGAAATCTTTTGATTAAAGTCCAAATCTTTAGGTTTAATGAATCAATTACTAATTAGACTTTTGGTTCTCCTTTATGCAGTAAAATCTAAACCATAGTTGCTCTATTCATTGTTAGATAATGATTAACTTATGGGATCCAACTTCGATAATAAGTATCGAAAGTTGAATGTTGTTCAGCAGCACGAAGTGGTTCATGCTGGGGCCTCTATGCCCAATTTAAACATGATGTCCAAGAATAACCTAGATCAAACAGAGTGCTTCCATTGTAAGAAGCAGGGGCATTGGAAGAGGAATTATCCTCAATGTCGTGATTTCCATGATCCCAACAGGCTAAATAAGAGAGATGAGCAAGTAGTTGCTGATTAAGGGTTATATGATAACACCTTGTAATTTCTCTATTTGTGATACTTCTACTTGGATATTGGATACTGAAAGTCCAGTCCATATTTGCAATACGTTGCAAGAATTTCAAATTAGTAGAAGATTTGAGAATAATGAGCGATTCCTGAATGTTGGAATTGGAAGATCTATTTCAGTTCTAGCTATAGAAATAGTTCAACTGATTCTCAATACTAATATCATTTCTTTAAATGAATGTCATTATTGTCTTTCCTTTTTGATGAATATAATCTTTGTTAACCTTTTGGCCAAAGATGGTTATCATTTATCTATAAAGAAAGATTATTATGATATCATGATGAATAATATTATAATAATACAAGGATAACAAGAAAATGGTATTTACATTTTATCACGTCTTATGAGTGTAATGTACACTTCTAGAAAATATCCTAGATTAGATAATGTCTCTGATATCTACCTATGGCACTGTAAACTAGGTCATATAAATAAGAACAGGATAAACATGTTGACTCAAGAGGGAATCCTCAAAGTCAGTGATTATGAATCACTTTCAACCTATGAATCTTGCCTTCTTGGTAAAATGACCAAGTCACCTTTTACTAAAAAAGGAGAGTGAGCTACTGAGCTCTTAGTTCTAGTATATATTGATGTATGTGGACTAATAAGCACAAATGCTAGAGGTGGATATTTCTACTTCATTACTTTTATAGATGATTTATCTAGGTATGGATATATTTATCTGATGAAATATAAATTGGATTCATTTGAAATATTTAAAAGATTTCAAAGTGAAGTAGAAAAATAAACTAAAAAGAATATTAAAACTCTTCGATCGGATCAAGAAGGTGAATATCTATCCTACAAGTTCTTGATATATCTAGGAGAGAATGAAATTCTCTCATAGTGGACTCCTCTAGGAACATCACAGCATAATGGTGTATCGAAAAGAAGAAATCGAATTTTGTTAGACATGGTTTGGTCCATGATGGGATTTTCTAGTCTGCCTATTTCATTTTGGGATTATGCTCTTGAGACTGCATGTTATATATTGAACAATGTATCTAGTAAATCTGTCGCAAAGACTCCATATGAGATATGGACTGGACGTAGGCCTACACTCTCTCACCTACGGGTTTGGGGTTGTCCGGCCTATGTCAAACATTTGCATGCAGATAAGCTTGGACCCTAGTCTGATAAGTGTGTGTTTATAGGATATCCCAAAGAAAGTAAGGGTTACTATTTCTACCATGCTGAAGAACAAAAGGTGTTCGTCAGCCTTAAGGTAATCTTTTTAGAAAAGAAGTTCCTTGGTGAAGAAACTATTGCCTCTAAGGTTGAACTTGATGACGTTCAATAGGTAGAAAAATTGACACCTATAGCTGAACCTGAGTTGGATTTAATTAGATCTGATCTAGAGCTTAGTGTACTTGCACCATTAGGACGATCTGATAGAGTACCGCATCATCCGAACAAATACTATGGTTTCTTGGTCCAAGACTGTGATCCCATCGAACTTGATGAGAACGATGAGGATCCGATCACCTATATGGATGCTATGCAGAGATCTGATTTTGAGAAATGGCTTAAGACCATGAAATCCAAAATGGAGTCCATGAAGGTCAATAATGTGTGGACATTGGTTGATCCATCCGAAAGGGTTAAACCCATTGGATGTAAATAGATCTTCAAAAGAAAAAGGAACATAGATGGAAAGGTGGAGATCTATAAAGCCCATCTGGTTGTCAAGGGATATTGTCAATGTTATGTTATTGACTATGATGAGACATTTTTTTATGTGGCAATGCTCAAATCCACTCAGATTATGCTTGTGATTGCTGCCCATCTGGACTATGAGATCTGGCAGATGGATGTGAAAACAACTTTCTTGAATAGAGAGTTGACTGAAGAGGTGTATATGATACAATCTAAGGGATTCATATCCATAGATGAGTCCAAGATGTGCAAGCTTTAGAGATCCATTTATGAATTGAAGCAAGTATCTCGGAGTTGGAACATGCATTTTTATAAAGTGATCAAAATGTATGGCTTCATTAAGAATGGAGAAGAACTCTGCATTTATAAATGGGCAAATGGTCTAGCATTAGTATTCCTTGTCTTGTACGTGGATGATATTTTCTTAATAAAAAATGACATCCCCGCACTATAGAGAATAAAAGTCTAGTTGTCATTACAGTTCTCCATGAAGGACTTGGGTGAAGCATCCTACATCCTAGAGATGAAGATCTATAGGGATAGATCTAAAAGGATACTTGGATTATCCCAGTCCACGTACATAGATACTGTACTGAAGAGGTTCAGCATGGAGAATTCCAAAAAGGGCTATCTTTCGATAGGCCATGAAATTTCTCTCTCTAAGAAGGATTGTCCGACAACTCCTGAAGAGAGAGAGCATATGAGTAGAGTTTCATATGCTTCGATAGTGGAATCGATCATGTACGCCATAACATGTATGAGATCAGATGTGGCATACTTACTAGGAGAAATAGATACCAGTCTGACCCTAGAGAAAACCACTGGAAAGTAGTTAAAACCATCCTTAAGTATTTGAGAAATACTAAGGATCAATGGTTGGTTTATAGCAAGTCAGATTTGAAACTTGTGAGGTTTACAGACTCCAGCTTTCAATTTGACCATGATGATAGTAGAAGCATGCTGGGATATATCTTTACTCTAAATGATGGAGCTATCTACTGAAGAGTTTCAAGCAGCATACTGTGGTAGACTCTGTTTGCGAAGTAGAGTACATTATAGCATCGGATGCTGTGAAGAAAGTTGTGTGGCTGAGGAAGTTTATCATCAAGCTTGGAGTAGCACCATCCCTTGATGGTTTGGTCCTACTCTACTATGACAGCATTGGTGCTATTGCTCAGACGAAAAAATCGAAGGCACACCAGCGAACAAAGCACATTCTACGTCGCTTCCACCTGGTCTGGGAGATTATGGATAAAGATGACGTCAACCTTCAGAAGATCGACGAAAAAAAGAATCTGACCGACCCCTTTACTAAAGCCCTGGTGATAAAGGAGTTCGGCAACCATAAGTCAAAGATGGATATTAGATACCATGCTGAGTGGCTTTAGGATAAGTGGTAGTTGTTGGAAAATGTGTCCCAAAGTCAATCATCAGTCTGTTAACGGTTGAGCTATATTGTATCTATAATTAATTCAATAATAAATAAAATATATTTTTGATATATTTCATCATAAAGTATTTAGCTTCTAATGAACTCCATTATTATGATGAAGTTCTTAGGACTATTTATCTTCGATAAAGAGAGGATTTATCGATTAGCTCTTAAATATGTTTATGACCAAATGATAGGCAGTTAATTAGGATGATAGTGTCTATCGAGCATAGGTCACTATATGCCATATAGGTTGGTTGTCCTCTTAACCAAGGAGTGTGAAGATATTGATATGGCATATAGGTGAAATGTATGGGTACATCGTTATTGAACGTGATCAACTTCAGAGCATTCTACTATTGAGAATGTCTCTAATGGGATATATGTATAAGTGTCCCTTAGATCTGAGATCACCTCAGTGACTTGCAAGCAATATACTATGCTTTGGTATCGAACTAACTAAATTTTTAATTCAGTAATGAAAGGCTTCTAGATACAATCAAGTACTTACAAAGTCAGAGGGTGATCAAATTGAAATTGACCACTCCAAGAGTTGGAGAAGAATGTATCACTATATTTCAATATAGCAAAATCTTGGCCAGGATAATCCATCAGATGGATTTGATAATTTGAAATACAATGTGGACAAGCTGATCAGAGTTGACAGTTGAACTCTGAGTGTCTAACAAGCATTCTGATCAAGGAGATGAATTATATGAAAAGTATATCCGCATGGATTCTAAGGATGTTGTTCTACACATTTAACCTATCCAGCTGTCGGGTACCATTTCTAGATGGTTACTTTGATTGGTATAGAAATCTATTTCTATGCTATCAACTTAGATTTGGACCTATGAGGTCACATATATTAGAGTTCATGATCTGATCGGATGGTTGATCAATGATTGAGAATCATTTTAGAGTTAAACAATCAATACGATTGATGTTTAACCTAGTGCAAGCATTGCAGGAGGATCGATCAGCAATTAGATTACTAATTGGCTTAATTTGATTAAGTTAGAGGACTAAGATTAAGTTTAATTAAATATGATTTAATTAGATTTAGTTTGGACTTGATTGGATCAAGTCCAATTGGCTTATTGGATAAGCCAAATGCAAGAAAAAACTAGTCCTAGTTCAACTAGGACTCTAGTCAACCAAATTTTTTAATTTAATTAAAAAATTAAATCATAATTAAATTTAATCTAATCTAATTTAATCAAGTCCTTAATTGGGTTAGGGTTTAATTGGGTTGGTTTACTTCTAATTTAATTTGGTTTGAGAAATCAATTTTTGATCAAGTCAAAATAGGAGTCCTAGTGTGACTAGGACTCCCTATCCTTGCGCCACCAATATCCTACACCCCATGCCCACTCTCTCTATTTTTTATGTGATAGAGAGTCTCTCTCTGGTATTCACACATGCCCCTTCTCTCCCTCTATTACTTATATGGTAATTTGATGGTTGACCAAGTCAAAAGGAGAAGTTAGTTTTGATTTAGGATTCTATGAGATAGAATCCTTATAAACCAAAACACCTCCTTCTAAGTGTGCCTTCCCTCTCCTATTTTTCTCCATTATTCCACATGAGAAAGAAGTAATTTTGTGCATGTATTCTTGCTAGATTCACCAAAAAAATTAGAGGAGGGGTGCCCAGGAGTTGGGCGCCCCAGCCTCTTACCAAAACTAGTCCTTCCTTGTCTAGTTTTTGACCTAGACAATGACTCTCTTTTTTCTATAAATTTAGGATGAATTTTGGTCTAATATTTTCATGAAACACAGAAATTTAGGAGAGCTTTGGGGTGTACAAAAATAAAAAATAGAGGGTCCTTGGGCGTTGGGGTTCCATAGACACCAAACTAAGTGTCTAGGTATGAGAAAAGAGAAGAAGAAGAGGGTCTTCTTCTAGGATTGTTTTGATTTTCTCTTCTCCTCCTCCTTTTGAGAGTTTTTTTTGAGAGAGTCTCAAATATGTAATCTCTCATCTTTATTAAGATATTTTGGAGAGTTCAAATCTCGAAGAAGAAAGCATCGAATCGACCGTCGAAGAGAGATCAGCATAGTACTAGCATACTTTGCTGATTTCCTGCATCAAGATCTCAGATCGTGTTCGTAGGCTTATGTGGAGGACTCCTAGAGATTGGATGCATGTACGGCTCATGACTTCATCCTTAAGTTCGGATCAGTAAGTTAGAATGTCTAACTTGCTCAGGTATCAGATCTAATTTATTATTCTATAGCTACATTAGATGTAGTATTGTAGCATGTTGATGAGATCAACATGTTAATTTTTTCTTTATATTTTTAATTTTTGATTTAATATCATACCTTGATCATATAATAAATCTTAGATCTAGAATATTTTTATATTAATTTAAATAAATATTTAATTTATTTAAGTCTTTCGCTGTAAGATCTTGAAAAAGTTTTAAGATCTATCCGTGAAACCCTAGATCTGGTTCCTTCAGTGACGTACTCTACCTCGCAAACTGAGTCTACCACAATATGCTATTTGAAACTTTTCTAATAGACAACTCCATCATTTAGGATAAACACATAATCCAACACGCTTTTACTATCATCATGATCAGATTGAAAGTTGGAGTCTATAAACCCCATAAGTTTCAAATCTAACTCACTATAAATTAGCGACTAGTCCTTAGTATTTCTTAAATACTTAGGGATTATTTTTATCACCTTCCAGTGGTTCTCCTCTAGATCAAATTAGTATCTACCTACTACTCTTAGTGAGTATGCCACGTCTGATCTCATACATGTCATGGCATACATGATAAATCCCGTTATCGAAGCATATGAGATTCTACTCATACGCTCTCTCTTCGAGAGTTATCGAACAATCCTTCTTAGAGAGAGAAATTTCATGGCCTATCGAAAGATAGCCCTTCTTAGAATTCTCCATGCTAAACCTCTTCAGCATAGTTTTTATGTATGTAGACTAGGATAATCCAAGCATCCTCTTAGACCTATCCCTTTAGATCATCATCCCTAGGATGTAAGATGCTTCACCTAAGTCCATGGAGAATTGAGATGATAACCAAATTTTTATTTCCTATAGTGCAGGAACTTCATTCTTAATTAAGAGAATATCATCCATGTATAGAACAAGAAATACCACTACCAGACTATTTGCCCACTTGTAAATGTAGAGCTCTTCTCCATTCTTAACAAAGCAATACATTTTGATCACCTTATCAAAATGCATGTTCCAACTCCAAGATGTCTGCTTCAATCCATAAATGGATCTTTGAAGCTTGCATTCCTTAAACTCATTTGTAGATGTGAACCCCTCAGGTTGTATCATATACAACTCTTCGGCCAGCTCTTCATTCAGAAAAGCTATCTTCACATCCATCTGCTAAATCTTATAATCTAGATGGGTAGCTATTGCAAGCATGATTCAAATGAATTTGAGCATGATTTTTATACTACTGTTGGAAAATCATATAGGATTTCATGCATATATTTCAAAACTTTTTCGAAACTAGATGCAGTGAAATACATAGATTAACTATTTAACTTATTTATGCATATGATCTAATCACTAAATCCTACATCTAGGATCTATGACACATCAAGATTCATGAATAAATCTAAAAAATAAATTGGATTGGTATTGATCATATCAATACCCTAGATCTAGAATAAATCTAGAAATCCTAGATCGCATCTAGGTCAAATAAGAGATCAGATCTCATACCTTTGCACAGGTCGTGAATGCCGCAACTGAAAATCATCATGGTCCTTATTGCTTGGAGCCGCACAGCATATCTAGCCTCTACAGGTTATCCACATAAGGTCACCATACAAATCAGAGGTTCGTCGAATGAAGATCTGCTCGAAGTACTAGCTTCTCGCGAATCCCTCCTGATGGTCAATATGTAAATTTTTCTTTAGATATCTTGGACACTCCAAGAGATAAAGAATAGGAGGAGGATGAAAAGAGAGAACCAACTCTTGGATCTCTCAAAATGAAAAAAGAAAAGCCTAAAGATAATTTTTAAGAGAAGACCTATCTTCTCTTTCTGGACATCAACCATTGATGTCCTAAACAGATCTTCTCGACCAAATCTAACAAATTTAAATCAGATTAGATCATGTTATTAGATCCTAGATCTAGGATTTATTTATATATTTTACTAACTCAATATGATTAATTTATTACTTCCGCTAATCTAGTTTTAAAAAAAGTTTCAAAATACCTACAAGAAATCCTAGACTTTTCCTTCGGTCTGGTGGAAGGAAGATCAGCTCCAGTTATGGAAAGGTTACCTTCGTCATTAGAAAATCCTTTGGTTCATCCTCTAGGAAGCCAAGATCTAGTTTGGGATATCTTTCGGCGATCCTTTGTTAGTAGATGTCAAAACCTTTGCTATGGGCTTTCTTGGCAAATTAAATTTTGATATCTTTAAGTTCTTTTGAAGCCTTAAATTCTGACACAACCTGCTTTTTGGCTTCGATCATCCTCTTTTTCCCTTTAGAACTCTCAGCCTCAATTCTTTCTTTTCTCTATTTCTGAAGCCAGGTTGGTCTCCAGAGTATTCTTTATTTTCCCTAAAGTTTGCTCCACCTTTCTCAGTGCCTCCCTAAGTCGCTCGATCTCAGTGGAGTTTTTTTCTACCTCCTTGAGTGCCTCCTTGAGATGCTCAATCATGGCTTTGGATTCATGAGCTTCCATCTTGGTAGCTTCAGCTTCTTGCATAGCTTTTGAAGCCTTGGCCTCGTGAATGTTAACTACCTCGACATTGGCAAACAAGCGATGACCCAACTGCAAACAACAAAGTTAATTTTACTTCTATGAATTGTATATGATTGAGTTTGAAGGATGACAAGACAACTACCTCGAGAAAAGCTGTGAACGAGTCTTTCTTCCAATCTTGAATATTTGTCTAGAGGATCTTCTTGATCACATTCGATAATATGCACCCCTCCAAGACATCTCAGATGACCCTCTAACTATTGAATGAAGCCCATTCCTAGTCTTTGTTGTTGTTGCTCGACTCCCTAGAGTTCTTCTATGATCATACTTTTTTGACTGCCGACTTCTTCTTCTCTATCTTATTCATCTTCTCAACCAAAGGTAGTGGGATAGCAGCCTCTACCGGTGGGCTTGGAGCCAGTAGAGTTACTTCAACCTCTAGGATGGAGGTTGTAGGAGCTGTCATGGTTGAGCTTGGCTCGGTAATCTTGGCCCATTTAGATATTTCTCTTGGGCCAATGCCTTTTCTTTTCTATCTCTGATGTTCCTTCTGTGGTCATTTGAGTTTGTCTGGAGTCATCTCTATGAAAATAAATGAGCTGAGGTTAGATAAAGATGAGAAGGCAAAAGAAATATAAGTTAATACCTTTGGGGTTAATAGGGCTTAGACCGAAGTTGAAAAGGGTATGGTCGTCTATCAGTTGGGTTAGTAAAGGAGCTTTATAGTTCTTTAGAACCTTGATGGAGTCAATATCCTCCCGCTCTAACCCTAGGACCTTGTGGATGGATTCTCTAAGCCAACCCCAGTGAGAAAGTTTCCACTCAAGTGAAGGATTAGACACAAAGAAGAACTTCCTCTTTCAGTTGTGAATGGAGAAAGGGGCATACTTGATTAAACCCTTTTTACCAAACTGGAGGAAAATATACCATCAATCCTTAGCAGTGGGGTGGTATTTGAAAATGAAAAATGTTTGGAACAATGAGATCAAAGGTCAAACCTCGGCCAGGAAGCAAAGTACTAGAAATCCTATGATAAAATGAAGGAAATTCAGAACAACAGAAGAAAATGATATATCAAAAAAATGAAAAAGTTCAACAGCAAAAAGGAGAATTGATAATCTAAGCCTAGCCCAAAGAGCCTCTGTATACAAATTGAATTGATTCAGAGGGGGAGCACAGATTTGGCCCCTCGATCTGAGTAGCTCAAGTTCATATTCAGAGGGGACTCTATATTGGATCTGGATAAGAGAAAGATCATCAACAGAATAGGTAGAAGCAATGGTTTCGGGAACAAAGGTTGGACGAGCTTCATCTCTAAGATCAGACTCAACCTCAGATCTAGGGTTTGGAAGGTTCAGTCCGGATGAGCTTTTGGAGGGAGAAGACCAAAAATATTTAGAGTCTTGGGAGGCTATTTTGGATCAAAATGGATGAGGTAAAATTGACTAAAATTCAACAAAAACTCAAGGAGGAAAACTTTCAAAAATCGAAGGAGAAACAGGTGAATTCCAAAAGGCACCTAAAAATAGAAAAGATAGAGAAACTTAAAAGAAAGGTTAGGATACTAACCTAAAGGAGGTAGAGAGCTTGAAGACATAGTAGGGATGGCAAAAAATAGACGGAGGGAAGATGATGAAGACTAAGAGATGCATCGTATGGAATAGTCAGGCTTGAGAAAGACGAGTAGGAGGAGAGTTGGAGAAGAAATAGGATAGAATAAGAAGGAAAGGAAGGAACTTAAATAGCTGATGGTGTCCCCGAGCTATTATAATTGCAGATCAGCAGTATCCAATCTCGGCCTTTTGTGTGTCCACCCCATTATTGTAGTTACAGATGTCAGATAAAGTCATTATTGCACTGTGCAATCGAGCTCCGCACCAGATGGAATTTCAAAATTTAAGATCATCTTGACCATTCTATAATAAAAGAGCTTCCATATCGGTTCAAATAATCCAAAGTATTTCACATCCTAAAGGCAGAAAGGCTGGATGAGACTTCGGTGATCGCAAATGATAATACTTTCTTCATCCGAGCTTCGAACTTGGGAGTAGGGGGACAAGTGTTAGGGGTAAAATAGCTCCTACCAAAGTCTGATAAAGCATAATCTTGGTAGAGCACCATCTTATATTTAAGACACACTCTAATCCAATGTTCAATCAAGTCAGTCCTCTAGTCTAGGCAAGCTTCAAAGGATTGGCCTTTAGATTTGGCTAAGCTCAGAACTTCAATCAAAGGTGGCTCATCCCAAAAATGATAACAACTTCTATCAATGTTCGATCCTATGTATTAGCAGAGCTCTTTTACTTTGACCCTCCAACTCTACCCTGATAATGGTAGATCTTACTGAGACTACAACGTGAATTTTAGCTAGACAAACTTAAGCCAGTAAAGAAAACTCATCGTCTACTTGATTTCGATCTTCATTCTAGGATAAGTGACAACTGCTTCACAAGCATTGAACCTCTGTACTATCCAATCTCGACTTTGGACTGATCTTGGGTACTGGCCAAACTTCATCAAAAACTAAGGCAGCTCTGCAGTAGTTTTAATTGAGAAACCCGTTATTCCTTTCCAACCTCAAGTTCCTCTAGACGGAAGTACTAGCTTTCCATCATTGGCCAACCTTGAAGATCACCAAACTTCCAAAAGCAGTTGAAATAGTTCTATGGTAGTTTAAATCCCAAAACTGATCTACAAACTCATCACTCCCAACCTAAAGACCGATCTTCAAGCTCAGACCTTCTGATCCTGAGCCCCCAATAGCTTAACCTCAGGTCAAGTAACCCATGATCAAGCTCGAAAGTATCCATCCTTTTGTCCAAACTTTAGTAAAAAAATATCCAACCACCAAGGAGTCACGATAAATAATAGCCTACTCTCCTTAACAAACTCTGAGCAGTCTGAATAGCCCACTGACTTTCGATTATGCCTATCACAATCAAGCTACTATAGGCTCCATCTATAAATAGGACCCACCAGATATGTCTTCTTCTCTAAGTACTCTCTCCATTCTCAAACTCCTGAGTACTCCATTCTTATTGGCTAGAATACTAACTTGACCGTCGGAGGGTCCATACCAAAGCCACCTTTGACCATTGTAGGATCCATACCAAAGCCACCTTCGATCAGAACTTTTTCTTGCAGGTTCCACTAGTAGGATCCTTATTTTTATCTCCAGCAATCTCCGATGACCATCCATTTTCAGCACCAACATATCTTATATATGAAAATAGATCTAACATAAACATGCTTTGAAAAACATGTGCATCTCATATATCTTGAAAACTACATCTCATGGATTTTCAATCTAATATTGCTTTTGATTTCATCAAAAGAATATAATTTTGATCTATGAACCATCAACCTATCTTTGATACCAATTGAAGAAATGAATCAATACAATAGATCTGATCGAATTTGATGAAGCAGATTTCAAATTTTTTTTTTGATCCGACCCAGCACATAGATCATAGATTTAAATCAAAAACTAATATGCATATCAATTAGCATACAATGTTAAAGGTGATCACATCACCTTGCATGGATAAATGATCTCCACAATCTGATGATCATGGTTTTGTTGAGGTCCATTGTTGAGCCGCGCATGTGCCCGGCATGTATAGGTATCCACTTGAACCTCGTTTGGGATGCTTTCTCCATGATCTGATCTACCTTCTCTAAGGTGGATTTGAGAGCTCCTTGATGAGCAACCGAACTAATCTTCGAGGTAGTGGGATCAAATCTTGATGCAGCTTTTTTCTCCTTTGCTTGAATAGCACTTAAACAACTTCAACCGCTCTATGGATAGCCCAAACACCTTTTGGGCATGGAATAGATCAATGGCCTAACTCTTTAGGCATGAATAGAAGGAGTGTGATGGAGAGAGGGTGGAAAAATTTTGGATAGAGACTGAGATAAAAAGTAGACTCTATTCAAAACCATGTGAAAAGGGTCTATTTAAAGACCTAAGACCTCATCCTACAACTTTTGGGTGGCTCCCATTTGAAATAAAATTTCAAATGGGCATCCCAAATTTCTCTCCCTCATCACTTATCGATATGGGGTGGCCCATTTTGAATCTCACGAATAAAATGAGGGTGGAAGCCCTCTTTTCTCACAAGCATTCTGGGACTTGCATCCCAGATAAGTAGGACGTACGTCCCATCATATGGGATGCACATCCCACACACCCCTCCATTTAATTTAAGTTTAAACTTAAATCTCATTTAAATTCAAACTTAAAATGGATGGAGTGGTTGCTCTTTTGCTTATCTACTTGTTGAAGGAAGCAGTGCAGGGTTTACAATGCTACTTTCGAAAAAATTTTTAAAAATAACTAAAATATAGTAAAAAATAATTAATCTAATTAATTAATTTTTGATCATATCAGAATATTAAGTCCTACACTAAGGATCTAAATACAATATGCATGCATTCTTATAGATCTGAAAATAAAACTATGTAGCAAACTCTTTACTACATCTATCTGTTCAAAATACAATATCTTTTCATGGGTAGCTAATCACCATAATCTAAATCCACTGGATAATGCTCTGGTATTGCACCACAGTCATACATATATCCGGTTTTTATGGTTGGTCCACACGGAGCTTTCGATCCCGATCAGCCCTATTGGAGTGCTAGCTTCTTGCCGGGGCCTTCAATGGCTGATCATGATCAATCTAATTGATCATATACTTTTTGATTTCTTGGACACTCTTAAAAATTGAAACACAAACATTAGAGAATGATAAAGAGGTGTTTCAAATTTGAAGGTGATCTGATGCTCACAGCACTCGATTTCTCCACCCGAACCCAGATTCCCAAATTTAGGGTTTCACTCTGCCTAAAAAACCTAACACACTAAAAAACCTATCACGCCCTCTTTGTGTGGAGTTTTTTCATAAAATAAGTTTTTATGGAAAGATGACTTTTAGATCCACAAACCCTATTTAGATCATATCTAAAAATTGGGTATCCTTAGAGATGAAAAATCAAAAGAGAAGAGAGGCATGAGGGAAAAATAAGGTGCTATAGGACCCTGCTCACCTTCACTCCGAGATTTTTCTCGTCCAAAACTGATGCCAAATCACATTGAAATTTTTACCACAGAATGCTAACCCCTCTATTACATATACAAAATTCTCATAATTTATTGACGTGAATACCATATGAAAGGTGCGTGGAAAGAGATAAGGGTTGGAGGTTGAACTTGTTTCAACCTCCCAACCAACATCAAATTCAAAAACTTTCTTATCCCTATCCAACGCCCATACCAAAGTATTTGATGTACAAAAGGACTCTCCTTCTATGTGTCCACTCTTAGAATGCACAAAAAAATGCGTGAAGTAAAATCAAAGTGGGCGTGGGAAAAGGATAAGAACGAGAGGGAGTTGAGAAGTTTCAACTTCTACATTGAATTCAAAATTCAAATTATTTTGACTAGTCCAACCATTGGACCAAGTCAAAGGTAGAAGAGATAAGGGGCATAAAAGGTATCTGGGTGTGAGAAAAAAATCATATAAAATAAAGAGGGGCGTGGGTCAAAGGTTGGTCAAATATTGTAGGCGCAGGGAGTTGAAAGTTCAAATCTCCTTTGACTTTTCAAAATTGGTTTCAACTAAACCAATTATTCCAGACCTAATAAGATCAGGTCAAATCTAACTAAATTAGGCTTAACCCAACTTATTAAATTTTTAATCAAATTAAAAATTAATTTGGTTTAGCCCCTGATTAAATTAGGGTCAAATCTCCCACAGTGATTATGTCAACTCGCGACCTGATTGGGTCAAACCTAATTGAATCCAATTCGATCAAACATGATCTAATCCCCATCACTCAATTAAATTGAGTTAATCAATAATCAAATTACTAATTAATCCTTCAATAAACATAGAGTTCCAATTGGGTGGATGTCTGGGCAACAGAGTCCATCAACATGAAACTCTTGAAGAGTTCCAAATCAGTGGGACTCTTGAACATAGTGTCCCAAATGAATTAAACTCATGATCATAGAGTCCCAGACTAGTGAAACTCTTGATCAGAGAGTCTTAGATGAGTAGGACTTAGAGTCCTAGTTTAGTGGGACTCTTGGTCATAGAGTCACAGTCCAGTAGGACTTTTGACCACAGTGCCCTAGGTCATCAGAACTCACGATCGCCATCAGATTAGGTAGAAACTTCTTATGTGTATGATCCCATAGGTTTGAATCCTAAGTCGATAGCACAGGAACTAATTTTTTGTATCAATTGATATGACCATCTAGCAATGGTACGCAATGTCCGGATAGGTCGAAAAGTTGTAATGCAACAATGACGAACCTATGGAATATGGTTACCATATAATTCATCCCCTTGACCTTGATGCTCAAAGAATGATTTAGAATTTACTGTCAATCCTAAAATTTATCTACAGTATATTTCAAAATTTAGCATCCATCATATGGACTATCCCAATCGAGGATTTGCTAAATTGAAATATAGCGATGCACTTGCTCCAACACTTAGTGGGGTCAATCCCATCTTGACTCACACACTAACAAGTCAAGTACTTGACTACATCCAATAGCCTTCCATCATTGAATTAGAAATTCAAGTAGTTCGATACCTAAGTACAGAGAGTTGTTTGCAAGTCACCGTGGTGGTCTTAAGTCTAAGGGACATTTATACCCATATCCTTCGAGGCTAATCTTGACAGAAGAAAAGCTCCACAATTGGTCATGTTCAGTGCAGATGTGCCTATACATCTCACTTGCATGACATACTAGTGTCCAACATTCCTTGGTTATGAGGATAACTAACCTATATTGCACACAACGACCTATACTCGATAAACATTATCATCCTAAGTAACAACATATCTTTTGATCGTGAATAATTTAAGGACTAAATGATAAATCCTCCTTTGTCGAATCTAGATAGATCTAAGGACTTCATCACAACACAGAAGTTCACTAGAAGATAATATATTTTGTGATGAAAATGCCAAAATAACTTTTATTAATTTATGATTCATATACAATTACAAATGTATAGCCCAACCATCAACAAGCTGACAATTGGCTTTGGAACATATTCCCAACAATCTTCCACTTGGACTAAAGCCAATCGGTGCAATATCTAATACCTATCTTCGACTTGAAGTCATTGAACTCCTTGACCGTAATAGCTTTAGTGAATGGATTGGTCAGCTTCTCCTTTTTATTGATCTTTTGAAGGTCGACATCACCTCGATCCATAATTTCTTGGACAAGGTGGAAGCGGTGCAGAATATGCTTCATCCACTGGTGTGCCTTAGGTTCCTTCACTTGAACAATGGCCCCAAAGCTATCACAATAGAGCAGAACTGGACCATCAAGGGAGGCTGCTACTCTAAGCTCGGTGATGAATTTTTTTAGTCACACCACTTCTTTGGCAGCATCTGATGCAGCGACATACTCTACCTCATAAATTGAATCGACCATAGTGTATTGCTTGGAACTCTTTCGACAGACGACCCTATCATTAAGGATGAATATATTTCCTGACACACTCTTTCTATCATCATGATCAGGTTGGAAACTGAAGTCTATGAACCCCATAAGTTTCAAGTCTATTTCATCATACACAAGCCATTGATCCTTAGTATTTCTCAAATACTTCAGGATGGTTTTAACAACCTTCCAATGGTTCTCCCCTAGATCAGATTGGTATCTACTCACTACCCCTAGTGAGTATGCCACATCTGGTCATGTACATGTCATGGCGTACATGATAGAACCCACTACCAAAGCATATGGTATTCTACTCATATGCTCTCTTTTTAGAGGTGTTGTCGGATAATCCCTCTTTGAAAGAGAAATTCCATGGCCTATCAATAGATAGCCTTTCTTGAAATTCTCCATGCTAAATCATTTTAGCACAGTATCAATGTACATAGATTGGGATAATTCAAGCAATCTTTTAGATCTATCTCTATAGATCTTCATCCCAAGGATGTAGGAAGTTTCTCCTAGATCTTTCATGGAGAACTGTGATGACAGCCAGATTTTTATTCCTTGCAATGCGAGGATATCATTTTCGATTAAGAGAATGTCATATACATACAATACTAGGAATACTATTGCTGAACCATTAGCCCACTTGTATATGCAGGACTCCTCTTCATTCTTAACGAAGCCATATATTTTGATTGTTTTATCAAATCATATGTTCCCGCTTCGAGATGCCTACTTCAGTCCATAAATGGACCTTTGAAGCTTACACACCTTAGACTCATCTATGGATGTGAATCCTTCAGGCTGTATCATATACATCTCTTCATCCAGCTCTTTATTTAGGAAAGCTGTTTTCACATCCATCTGCTAGATTTCATAATCTAGATGGACAGTAATAGCAAGCATAATCCGAATAGATTTGAGCATTGCCATAGGAAAAAATATCTCATCATAGTCAATACCATAATATTGATGATACCTCTTGGCAACCAGATGGGCTTTATAGGTCTCCCCATTTTTGTCTGCGCTCCTTTTTCTTTTGAAGACCCACTTACACCCTATGAGTTTTACCCATTCGGGTGGGTCAACCAATGTCCATATATCATTGACCTTCATAGATTTCATTTCGAATTTCATGGCCTCATGCCATTACTCAGAGTCGGATCTCTGTATTGCATCCATATAGGTGATCGGATCTTGATCATTCTCATCGAGTTTGATAGGATCTCCATCCTATATCAGAAAACTATAGTATCTATCCGATTGACGTGGTAATCTACCAGATCACCTTAAGGGTGCATCTATAATGGATTTTGAGTCTGATCTAATCAGATCCAGCTTAGGTTCTACAACATGTGTTTGTTCTTCCACCTATCATACTTTATCAAGTTCGACCTTAGAGGCATTAGTTCTTTCACCAAGAAATTCCTTTTCTAAAAAGATTGTCTTAAGGTTGACAAACATTTTTTGCTCATCAGCAAGGTAGAAGTAGTATCCTTTGGTTTCTTTTAGATAATCTATAAAACTATACTTATCAGACCTAGGTCCAAGCTTGTTTATCATCAAATGTTTGATGTAAGCCGGACACCTCCAAATCTTAAAGTGTGAAAGCACTGGCTTATGCCCTGTCCATATCTCATATGGTGTTTTATTAACAGATTTACTCGAAACCCTATTTAGAATGTAATAAGCTGACTCGAGCGCATATCCTCATAGAAAGATTGGAAAACCAGCAAACCCCATCATGGATCAAACCATGTCCAATAGGACCCGATTTCTCTTTTTAGATACACCATTATGTTGTAGTATTTCAGGAGGGGTCCATTGGAAGAGAATCCCATTCTCTCCAAGATATGTCAGAAATTTATTGGAAAGATATTCACCCCCTTGGTCAGATCGAAGAGTTTTAATATTCTTCCCAGTTTGCTTTTCTACCTCATTTCGAAATAGTTTGAATATTTTAAATGACTCCGACTTATGCTTCATTAAATAGACATACCCATATCTCGATAGGTCATCTATGAAGGTTATGAAGTAGAAGTATCCACCTCTGGCACTTGAGCTCATGGGTCCATATACATCCAAATGTACTAGACTTACGAGTTCAGTGGCTCGTTCATCTTTTCTAGTAAAAGGTGACTTGGTCATCTTACCAAGAAGATAGGACTTATAGGTTGGAAGTGATTTACAATCACTAACCTCAAGAATTCCTTCTTGAGTTAACCTGTTAATTCTATTCTTGTTAATATGACCTAGCCTACAGTGCCAAGGTATACATCAGATACATCACTAATTCTAGGGCATTTTTTAGAGGATTGAACCACGTTAACAGGCATAGAAAGTAAATAAATTCCATTATTCAATTATCCAATAAAAGTTGTAACACCATTCAAAATGACATTATAAATTTTTTTTTTTATTGATATTTCAAAACCATTCATGGCCAAAAGGCCTATAGAAATGACATTCAATAAGAAAGTTGGACAAAAGTGACATTTATTAAGAATAACTTTATTTGAATTGATTACAAGGTTCATGATTCCTAAAGCTAGAATTGGAACTTATCTTCCATCTCCAATATTCAGGAAACTCTCATCTTGATCAAATCTCCTACTGACCTGCAAGCCCTACATAGAATTACAAATATGACAAGGGCTTTCAGTATCTAATACCCAAGCAGTAGAATCAAATAAGAAAAAATTATAAGGTATTATTATATAATTACCTTGCCCAGCAACCACTTGCTTTCTTCTTGGCCTATTCGGGTCTAGGGAGGCAATGTATAGATGATAGTTTCTCTTTTAGTGCCCCTGCTTCTTGCAGAAGAAGCACTATGCCTGGCTCTAGTCGGGCTTGTGCTTCTGACCCTATGCAGTCATCCCGGCATTTGGCTGCATCCTCTTGTTCTTCTTCTTCTTATTCTTCTTTCCTTTCTTAAAGGATTGATGACCAGAAGAAGACCCTCCCACTACATTCACCATCTTCTTATGGAGTTGGTGATCCTTCTCAAAGTTCTACAGCAATCTCAATAGTCTGTGGTTGTTGATTGCAGGCTTTGTCATTCTGAAATGAGTTAGGAAGGGGAGGAAGGACTTGGGCAAGGAATTAAGAATCACATTCTTACCAAGCTGCTTGTGCAGGGGAAAGCCTAGCTTGCTAAGGTGCTCGATCATTTCGATCATGTACAATATATGATCAGTGACTAAGCCCCATCCCTCATTCGAGCGTTGAAAAGTGCACAACTTATTTTGTGCCTTTCAACGTCGTCAGGTGTGCCAAAGGAGTCGTTCAATATTTGAAGCATCTCCTGTGGCTGAGCATTTTCAAACCTATGGCTGAACTCATCGTTCATTGCCACCAGCATTATACATCGAACGGTGGTGCGATCATTGAGCCACTTTTGATAAGTGTCTTGAATCACTTCTCTAGCGTTCGAAGCTGGCTCCTCGAGTGTAGGATCTGTTACAACATAAAGGATCCGCTCATGCTCCAGGATGATTTTCAACATACGATACCAGCTATTGTAGTTGGGTCCTATTAATTTGTCATTGTCTAATAATGACCAGAGTGACATGTTAGTGGCCATTTCTGCATAATAAGAAAACCCAAACCTAATTAGTATATGAATCAACTATCCTAAAGACTTGAACTTTAGTCTAAAGGTCCTTCCACTATTTTATACGAATTGATAGCCTCTACCTCCAATTCAAGAAATTACTTTAATTCCTTTGTGGGTACTAGAATCCACATAGATTACACACGAGCCCAATTTTGGTTAGTCAACCCATGTGCACCTATGGGTAGGTTCAAAATCAATTATTTCTCTTAACAATTTCTAGAGATATCAATTTTGCCTCAGAGACCTAATCAATAGGCTTTGGCCTCCACTGAAAAGGTTCAGTTAGGTCCAACCATTAACATGACTACATTTGGTCTTATCTAACCAAAAAATGATCAGGCCCGATTTTGGTCGGCCAACCCAAATACTATCAGAAAGACTTAACTAAATCATCATTTTATGAATGATAATTTCATTAGTTAATAAGCACCAGGCCTTTGATACTCCGATGATTATCAAATTAATGAACCCATTATCACTCAACTTAATGGGAGGCTATGATTTAGTTATCTATATAACTATTTTATTTTTAAGAACCTAATAATTTTAGAGAATTTAGTTAACATATTTAAGAAAAATGAGCCAATTTCAATCCTCCCACTAACTTCACCAAGTCAGATAAAAAAGGATCTAATCTAAGCTAGCATTAGGAGCACCTAAATTAGTCAGACTAATTTACTTAATTGACATGGGTGAGCCCGAATCACCAAGTGATCTAATCAAAATCTAACTCACCAAGATGGCAAGGTAAGTAAGATCAGTGGAAGGGATATGCCATTAACTCATCAAAGATCGAATCAGCACGAGTAGCCCCTAATTAAAAACCACTAGTCAAACTGCCAAACTTACCTTAAACACCATCCGGTTTATTAGTTTTAATTTGACCAACTTAGTAATTTCAGGTTCAACTACATAGCCATGAATCAAGTCCATTTGGTGCTTGTTAAAGGCATGGACTTGACCAACTACAACTATTGTAATTGAGTCTATAGAGTTCTTGACCTAATCTAAATTAATATTTAATTAGATTTGATCAATTACTCTAATTTAGTCCACTCTTTAACTAACCTTAGGACTAACCCAATTTATGGACCTAATTCAACTAACCCAGTAACCCATGTTTTATGATTAATGACTTAGAGTCTTAATTCACAATTCTAGACACTAAATTATTATACTTAATATTTAATTAAATTTATGGGTTGTGGGTTAGGATTCAGCATTTTAAAAAATATTTTTTAAATTTTTGAAAGGTTCTTTATAACTTAGTATTATTCACCAATTGAGTCGACTCACTTTAAAATTGAATCGGCTTAATTACCAAATAATACTAGTTGTAGGATTTAATCTAAAACTATGTGCACTACATAATACTAAATTATGAATCAAACTTTATCTAATTATACATTCATGATCATAAATTAAATTAAAATATAATATAATTAGATCATAAAATATTAGATCAAATCTAAGATTTTATGATTAACGATATAGATTAGCAATATACCAGGACAACCTTTTCACTATAGGGGTGAATCCTACAGCAGGACGACCTGCAGTTCATGTGATCTTGATTTTAATTTTTAGATCTAATTAATCAAATTATTAAATTAATATTTAGATTGAATCTAAATTATAAATCTAAAATAAGCAAGCATATCATGTTTAGTGAATCTTGCTCTAATACCATTTGAAGAAAGCAGTGTAGGGTTTGCAGTGCTACTTTCAAAAAATTTTTTAAAAATAGCTAAAATATAGTAAAAAATTAATTAATTTAATTAATTAATTTTTTATCATATCAAAATATTAAATCCTACACTAAGGATCTAAACATAATATGAATGCATTCATATAGATCTAAAAATAAAACTATGCAGCAAACTCTTTACTACATCTATCTGTTCAGAATGCAATATCTTTTTGTGGATAGCTGATCACTATAATTTGAATCTACTAAATAATTCTTTAGTATCACACTATAGCTACACACGTGTCGGACCTCTATGGTTGGTCCACATAGAGCTCCCGGTCTCGATCAGCCCCACTGGAGTGCTAGCTTCTCGTTGCAGCCTTCAATGGCTGATCATGATTGATCAAATTGATGATGTACTTTCTAACTTTTTAAATATTCTAAAAAATTAGAATATAAATAGTGGAGGATGATGAAGAGGTGTTTCAAATTTGGTGGCATTCCGATGCTCACAGCACTCGATCTCTCCACCCGAACCCAGATTCCCAAATCTAGGATTTCACTCTACCCAAAAACCTAACACACTGAAAATCCTATCACGCCCTCTCTGTGTAGAATTTTTCTATGAAAAAAGTTTTTGTGAAAGACAACATTTTGATCTACAAACCTTATTTAGATCATATCTAAAAATTGGATATCCTTAGAGGTGAAAATCAAAAGAGAAGAGAGGCATGAGGGAAAAATAAGATGCTATAGGACCTTGCTCACCTTCACTCCAAGATTTTTCTTGTCAAAAATTGATGCCCAATCACATTGAAACTTTTACCATGGAATGCTAACCCCCTCTATTGAATGCAAAAAAATTCTCATAATTTATTGACGTGAATAGCTTGGGAAAGGTGCATGGAAAGAGATAAGGGTCGGAGGTTGAACTTGTTTCAACCTCCCAACCAACATCAAATTCAGAAACCTTCTTATCCCTATCCAATGCCCATACCAGAGTATTTGATGAATAGAAGGAATCTTCTTCTATGTGTCTACTTTGAAAATGCATAAAAAATTGCGTGCAGTAAAATCAAAGTGGGCGTGGGAAAAGGATAAGAATGAGAGAGAGTTGAGAAGTTTCAACTTCTACATTAAATTCAAAATTCAAATTATTTTGACCAGTCCAACCATTAGACTAGGTCAAAGGCAGAAGAGATAAGGGGCATAGAAGGAATCTGGGTGTGAAGAAAAATTTACGTAAAATAAAGAGGGGCATGGGTCAAAGGTTGGTCAAATATTGTAGGCGCAGGGAGTTGAAAGTTCAAACCTCCTATGACTTTTCAAAATTGGTTTCAACTAAATCAATTATTTCAGACCCAATAAGACCATGTCAAATCTAACTAAATTTGGCTTAACCCAACTTATTAAATTTTTAATCAAATTAAAAATTAATTTGGTCCAATCCCTAATTAAATCAGGATCAAATCTCCCACAGCGATTAGGTCAACTCACGACCTGATCGGGTCAAACCCAATTGAATCAAATTCGATCAAACTTGATCAAATCTCCATCGCTTAATCAAATTGAGTTAATCAATAATCAAATTAATAATTAATCATCCAATAAATATAGAGTTTCAATTGAGTGGATGTCTGGGCAATAGAGTCCATCAACATGAAACTCCTGAAGAGTCCCAAACCAGTAGGACTCTTAAACCTTGTATCCCAAATGAATCAAACTCACGATCATAGAGTCCTAGACCCATGGGACTCTTGATCAAAAAGTTCTAGATGAGGACTTAGAGTCATAGTCCAGTGGGACTTGTGGTCATAGAGTCCCAGTCTAGTGGAACTCTTGACCATAGTGTCCTTAGTCATTAGGACTCATGATCAACCATCAGATCAGGTAGAAACTCCTTATGTGTGTGATCCCATAGGTTTGAATCCTAAGTTGGTAGCATAGGAATTAATTTTCTGCACCAATCGATATGACCATCTAGCAATGGTACCCAACGTCTGGATAGGTCAAAAAGTCACAACGCAATAATGACGAACCTATGGAATATGGTTACCGTATAATTCATCCCCTTGACCTCAATGCTCAAAGGATGATTTAGGGTTTATCGTCAATCCTAAAATTCATCCATAGTATATTTTAAACTTTAGTGTTCATCATATGGACTACCCCGACTGAGGATTTGCTAAATTGAAATACAGTGATGCACTTGCTCCAACACTTGGAGGGGTCAATTCCATCTTGACTCACACACCGATAAGTCAAGTACTTGACTGCACCCAGTAGCCTTCCTTCACTAAATTAAAAATTTAGGTAGTCTGGTACCTAAGTACAGTGAGTTGCTTGCAAATCACCGTAGTGGTCTCAGGTCTAAGGGACACTTATACCCATATCCTTCGGGGCTAATCTTGACAAAAGAAAAGCTCCAGAGTTGGTCACGTTCAGTGCAGATGTATCCATACATCTCACTTACATGTCATACCAGTGTCTCAATATTTCTTGGTTACGAGGACAACCAACCTATATGGCACACAACGATCTATACTCGATAAACGTTGTCGTCTTAAGTAACAACGTATCTTTTGATTATGAATAATTTAAGGACTAAATGACAAATCCTCCTTTATCGAACCAGATAGTTCTAAGAACTTCATCACAACATAGGAGTTCATTAGAAGAAAATAGATTTTATGATGAAAAATGCCAACATAACTTTTATTAATTTATCATTCATATATAATTACAAATGTATAGCCCAACCATCAATAGCCTGATGATTGGCTTTGGGACATATTCCCAACACTTGCATGAGTCATTTAAATTTAAATCAAATTTAAATTTAAAAGGAGGTTTAGTGCAACCAACTCTTGGTGCCAAATTCAGAGCTCAATTAGATTAGGCTAAGCCCTATCTGATAGGGAACCTAATCTTGGAGAAACCTAGGTCTAGTCATGTGCTAAAATGATTTTCTTAGATCTAATTGGACCACTTGAGTCCAATTAAGCAATTCTAGACCAAAGTCCTTGATTATATAACCCCATTAGTTCAATTCTATATGGTAATGGGATATGTTGTGATTTCTATCAACAACATTATCGAAATCCTTTTTGATGGATCAGAATTTTTTTCAATTTAGTCAATTAGAATTATAATTAAACATAGATGTGAATGATAAAATAATCTAAATTTTATTAATAAGTCAAATATTATAAAATATGCCCATAGAAAGTTTTATATGTGTCGGCCAATCTAGCTTCTAGGGCATACATCTAATAGTATATGCATCTTGTGGAGGTGCATTCATGAGTAAGAGTGAGGATGAAGCCTAGGTCAATAATCTCCTTGCACAATACACATCATCTTCTAATTATCAGGAGATTTGTTCTATCTGTATTAACTCAACCCATCATATGAGTGAATGTCCTACGGCTGCACAGTTTCTATCTTTTATCTAAGAACAAGTCCAAGCTGCATAAGGCTACTCCAATCTGATTAATGATCTATTCTTAAACTCATATAACCTAGGTTGGAGGAACCATCCTAATTTTCTTGGAAACTCCAATAAAATTAGGCTCAGATGCAAATTCTACCTATGCAAAACTATCAAAATAGGCCTTAATACCAGAATTATGCCTATAATAGAGGTCATTCTAATCTATTTATCTAGCCACCATATCGCAATCAGCCATCATATCTACCTTTTCAATAGACCAATCTAGTCGATGATAGATTTAACCAACTTCAACAACTGATTTTGACTCAATAGCAATCCATCACCGGCTAGAAGTATAAATAGGATAGTTAGTTGAGTCCACCATGAGGAGAAAATTAGGTCAATTACCAAGCCAACCGATAGTAAATACTAAAAATAATCCATCCAATGTCTACCAACCATCTGGATTTAGTCATCAATCCAATATCCCACCTAAGAATCCTTAATTTGAGAATGCCAAAGCAATTTTTGAACTTAGAAGTGGCAGGATTCTTAAGGATCCATACCAAGACCAGGTGAGAGGCCAATACTAATGCAAACCAAAATGAAAACTTAGAAGAAAAAATTAGTACTAAGACTAACCATATAGAAGAACTTGAGCCTGGAACTGATACTGATGCAGGTTTCAATCTGAATGATGATAAAGAAAAGGAAAGAGTAGATAAGTTATCCATGACATATAAACCTAAAGTCCCATTCCCTTTAGCCCTAGAAGTCGATTTTTCCCATAAAAAGCAAAGAGTATGCAATGAGGAGTTAATGAAATTATCGAAGTTCATATTAATTTACCCCTCTTCGATGTGATTCAACATGTTTTGGCTTATGCTAAATTTCTTAAGAAACTTTGCACTCAAAAGTGTGAGTTACGAACCATAAAAAGAAATATGCTATTTGAGGATGTAAGTGCTATCCTGTTGAACCCATTACCTTAGAAAATGAAAGACCCTGGAGCTTTTTTGATTTCATGTGTTATAGAAGGCATCACCTTTAACCGAGCCTTGTTAGATTTAGGAGTTATTATGAACTTATTTCCAACCTCGGTATATGAAAAATTTGGGATAGGATAACTAAAACCCACATCAGTTATTTTACAATTAGCTAATAGATCTGTAAAGATACCACGTGGTCTGATTGAAGATGTCCTAGTTAGAATAAACGAATGTTATTTCATAGTAGACTTCCTCATACTTGATATAGAACCATCCCAAGAGATAAATCAGAATCCCATAATTCTAGGTTGTCCATTCCCAGCCACCACCAATGCCAACATCAATTGTAAAATAGGAGCCATGGGCATTTATTTTGGAGATCAAAAGGTGAGAATTAATATTTTTAATGCCTTGAAGTATACTCAAGAGGAGAAAAGCTATTTTGTAACTAATTTGATAGATGAGATAGTTGAATCTAATTTCTCCTTAGATTTAATAAAGGATGATTTTCTGGATGAGCCCATTAAAGAAACCAAAGCCCCAATCATTCAATTGAACTGGGATCCATACTGAACTAGACTACATTATCACTGGCTAAAGATGTTAAATATAGTGCTCCTAGGAGGCAACCCAAATTTTGCATCTAATTTATCTTCTTAGTTTACTTTCTTTATAGGATAGGTAGTTTAGTTGGAGGGAGGGTCAAAGCTTCAAGACCCATGCTGGACCAAAACACATTGAGTTAGATGTATTCTTTCATGTCCCTTATTTCATTCTTTATTTTTCTTTCTCCATTGAGGACAATGTCAATTAAGTTGGGGGAGAGACTAGTAAAAATTTTTAAAATCTTTAAAATCTTTAAAGAAGTTAGTATTTAGTATTTCGACACCCGATTACGCTCAATAACCAAGTTGATCTAACCATTTTTTTAAAGAAAATTAGTGAATAAATCAGATAATTTGTGAGATACGAGGGATCAAGTATTAAGAAAATTTAATAAAGAGTTAAGTCTAGAATATACATAATTTTTTCTTGAGCATTTTTTATTTTTTCTACCAGCATCAAAAAAGAGTTTATCTTTTATGGCCTTATATAGGATAACTATACATTTATTCATAAAAATTATTTTTAAAATAAAATAGCTTTTAAGTACTCACTGAGTAATTGGGCCTCTTTGCCTAGAAAAGCATTGAGTTTCATGTCACAAGGTGTGAAGGGCAAAGATGCTCATTGTAAAGCTAGTCTTAACTTGTGTGAAGGGCAAAGAAGCTTATTGTAAAGCTAGTCTTAACTCGTAGCCTATTTAATTTGAGCTAGTAACCCTAAGACTTATTTTATACCTAATGCTATAATGCCAACTAGTTTGAGAGTCATTGGCCCAAAACTCGCTGCATAGATCAAATAGAAAGCTTAAGAGGTTAAGACACTCAATAGTAGTACAATGTTTGTGAAAGAAAAATCCTATTTTTCTTGCACAGGATTGTTCAGATCTAATTGGATCAAAAAAAATATTTCAAAATTTTTTTTTCTAAGATCCTAATCAGATCTGAGATATCTCAAATCTAATCCTTTAAGATCTGATATTAAGATTAAAAAATTAAATCTAATTAATTTCATATCTTGTATTTTGGATAATCAGATTATCCTATGATGATCTTGATCTGTCCTAAGGTTCTGGAAGGAGCCATGCACGTGCCTGGCCTCAACCGATATCCACTCGAGTAAGATCTGGACATCTTCTCCTCATAAATCTTTTCTCCAAATATCAAATCTAAATATGATATGAAAGTCCTTCAAAAAAATTTCTGAAAGCAACACGTCCATCTCTTGAACATCGTCGCATAGATGCTGAACTCTTCACAAATTTGATTGGATCTTATTCTTAGATTTATTTCTAACCTTTGGCACTTAGAAGAAGGTGAGAGAGAGGATCAGAGAGGGGGTGGAAGATGGAAGGGGCGACAGCCTTTGGGCATCAAAATTATTTCTTCCATGAAGAGCCTTGGCATAAGGGTTCTTATACAAAAGCATAGCGCCAAGTTAGAGTCCCTCTTTGACCAAAATCCTTATTTATTCAACCATTGGGACTCCTAAACCTGATCTCCAAAAGAAACCCTAGATTTCATCTAATTTTGATATTAAAAATCAAAAATCACATATCCAAAAATTACATCAAAAAAATTTCCAAAGAATTTTTTAGAAGCCTCTGATCAGGTGATCCTAAATTCTCTCAATTAGGTCAACTTTTGACCCTAGTCCAATTTGACTATGAATGGATTTAATTTCTACAATTAATCTGACCTAGACTTATTGCTCATGACACTCACAGCATGGGCAATATCAGGTTGCATACATAGCATGGCATACATAAGGCTTCCTATTGCTGAAGCATAAGGGATCTTGCTCATGTGTTCAATCTCTTTCGGTGTGTTGGGACACATCTTCTTGGAGAGATGAATGCCATGTCTGAAGGGTACTAAACCCCTCTTGGAGTTTTCCATGCTAAACCTCTTCAGCACCTCCTCTATGTGCATTTTCTATGAGAGACCCAGCATCTTACTCAATCTATCCCTATAGACCTTAATTTTTAGAATAAAGGATGCTTCTCCTAGATCTTTCATAGAGAACTCCTTTGACAACCATATTTTGACCATAGTCAACATGAGAATATCATTCCTAAATAGGAGGATGTTATCCACATATACTACGAGGAAGACAATAGTGCTTCCATTGACCTTTTTGAAAACACAGGGCTCCTCCTCATTCTTGATGAATCCAAATGATTTGATTACATTATTGAAATGAGCATTCCAGCTCCGAGATGCTTGCTTAAGTTTATATATGGACCTTTGCAGCTTGCATACCTTGTGATCATTATCACTAGATATGAAACCTAGCATCTATTCCATATAGATATCTTCCTTAAGATATCCATTTAAGAATGTCATTTTCACGTCCATCTGCCATATTTCATGATCGAAATAGGCTGCAATAATAGGCAATGTACAGATGGAATTGATCATGGCTACTAGCAAAAAAGTATCCTGATAGTCAATGCCTTCGCGCTGATTATATCCTTTCACTATGAGCCTTGCTTTAAATGTCTCTACGTTTTCATCTGCACCTATCTTTCTTTTAAAGATCTATTTATACCCAATAGGTATTATACCTTCAAGTGGATCTACCAAGGTCCAGACTTGGTTCGAGCGTATTGAGTCAATCTCTGACTTCATTGTCTCTAACATTTCTCGGAGTTGATATCTGATATCACCTCATCATAGATTTTGGGATCATCACCATGAACCCCATTTCCTATGAGAAATATTTTCTCTATGTCTTTTGATATAGTACCTAAGTACCTTTCAGGAGGACAGAAAATTCTACTTGATCTACGAGGTGGAGGAGGTAGTGTCTGGGTTGGCTCAATCTGATTGGGTTCCATAGGTTTCTTGGCTTGTAGCTCTTGAAAGATTTTCTCCTCGAGCCTAATCTATCTTTTAATGCCACCATCTTGAATAAACTATTTTTCAAGAATAATGGTATGTCGACTCATATCACATTGTGATCTTCCAAAAGATAAAAATAATATCCTAATGACTCTTTAGGATATCCAATAAATCAAGCTTTAAAGGATCTAGACTCTAATTTATCGTCTGTTGTCTCTTGACATGGGCCAGATGATCCTAAATTTTGAGATGACTTCGACTCGGTTTCTTACCATGCCATATCTCATATGGTGTGATAGAAATGATTTTAGATGGAACCCTACTCAATAAATATATAGCAGTCATCAGACTATGTCTCCAAAGAAATTTAGGAAGGTCCATGAAACTCATCATGGATCAGACCATATCTATTAGGATCCAATTTCTCCATTCTGAAACTCTGTTGAGTTGGAGCATTTCAGGTGGAGTCCATTGAGAGACTATGCCATTGTCCTCAAGATAGTTTAGGAATTCTCGATTATATTCATCTTCTCAAACTGATCGAAGAATCTTAATGGATTTTTTTGTTTATTTTTCTACTTCAAATCTAAATTTCTTAAACTTTTTGAAAGCTTCAGACTTATATTATATCAAATACACATACCCATACCAAGATAAATCATTGGTAAAGATGATGAAGTAGACATAATTGCACCTGACCGGCACATTAAATGGGCCACATATATCAGTATGTACTAGGATAAGCAGGTCTGTGGCCCTTTTCCCATGCCCCATAAAAGAAAGTTTGGTCATTTAGCCATGAAGGCATGATTCATAAGTCGAATATGACTCGGAAGTCAATGAACTCAATAGCCCGAATTTCTCCAATTTGTTAACCCTATCTTCAGCTATATGACCTAGCCTAAGGTGCCAAAGATACTTATCGTTTAGACTATCCCTAGGTCTCTTTAATCCTATGGCATTCACATTTTACTTGATATTAAAAATAAAAATATTAATATGTAACTAATAGAGACCATTTATAAGGAAACTACTTGTAATTTTATTTCTTTCATAAAGAATATTACAATGGTCCTTAAGAAAACTAATTACATAGCCTTCTTATGCTAAACATGAAATAGCAATTAAATTTCTGCTTGCTGTAGGCACATAAAAATAGTCCCTAGGTATTAAGTCAAATCCTGATGGTAATCGCAGAGGTTAGGTTTCATGGCTACAACAGTAATTCTTGCTCCGTTCTTGATGCATAGGATTATCTCACCATCCCTCAACCTCCTGCTATTCTCAAGAATCTACATAGAAGTGAACAAGTGAGCACTAGAACTAGAGTCAAGCATCCAACTAGATGCAGAAAAAATCATAAGATTAGATTCTATAATGAGCATACCTCTAGAAGGATCTGCCTCCTTATTCTTCAGGCTAGCCAGGTAAGAGGGTAGTTCTATTTTCAATGGCTGTCAGTGTTGCAATGAAAATATTTTTCTTTGTCAATGGCCTTCTTCTTCGGCTCTACCTTCTTCTTCTTCCCACCATCTACCTTCTGCTTCTTCATGAACTTCTTCTTCTTCCTAAAATATTTTTTCTTGAAAGAAGTCCACTCCACAGCAAGTACTAAGCCTTTAGAACCTTTTATAGAAAGCTCAGTAGTAACCAACATATTCATGAGTTCAACCAAGATATTCTAAAGTTTATGCATATGGTAGTTCATGATGAAGTGCCCATACACATCAGTCAAGGACTACAGAATTATATCAATCTGCAGATCCTGATCTAACTTCACATCAAGCTTCTCAAGCTCTTTTAAGTCCTTGATCATCATTAGACAATGATCTTGGATCGATTGTCTATCTTGTATCTGAGCCTTAAATAGTCTCTTGGTGACTTGATATTTAGTTGTGCGACTCTATTCAACAAACAACTCTTGCAGGTGAGCCAATATTTAGTAGCTAGTCTTAATGTCTTCATGTTGGCACTGGAGCTCATCAAACATTGAGCCCAACATGTAGTACCTGACTTTGTTATCTTCATCCGTCCACTTCTCAAGAGACGCTCTCTGATCAGTGGATGGATGGGCTGGTAAGGTTGGAGGATCCTGTTCCAATACATAAGTCAACTTCTTAGAACCCAAAATAATTTTAAAGTTTTGGAGCCAATCCTTATAGTTGGGTCCAATCTGTCTATGGGTGTCCAGGATACGGGCTAGTGGGTTGGATGCAGACATCTTCCTATAGAGAGTTAAAGTTTCTAGTTAGATTTTGTAATTAGACTTAATCAATTTATTTAGAATTTTATTTTTAAATAAATTAGACTCTCACTATTTACTCAGATTCCTATACTTTCTTAGTAGAGATGTAAAAATCTCTATGATTATTAATTTCTAGTGGGTGGTGCGGTCCCATCAATTGGCTTACCACCTCACCTAATAGTTATTAATGATGGATCAACTGATGAGTGGATAACTTTTGTCTAATGATTCTCTAATCATGGTGCACCCAAACCTGATCTCTAATTTATGAAGCTTACTATGTCCGAAATATTGCTCCACTCCTTAGTTAAGTCAGACCCACCATTTGCATGAATTAGATTTTTGATTGGGTCCCTCACCGTATCTAGAATATTGAGCCCAATCCATAGTATCCAATGCCTAATAGATATAGTTGCATCTTTTTAGTACAACTAAACCACTGTATCCAGTCGAGAACAATCAATCTCGGGAAGAGCCCGCATTGTAGAAACCAGATCAAGGGTTTAAGGATTAGATCTTGAAACTTTTTCAAGATCAAACAGCGAAAGATTAAAATCAATCAAAATTAGTCTAAAATATCCTAGATCTAAAATCTTATTATATGATTATTGCATGGTATTTAAATCAAAAATTAAAAATTAAACAAGAAAGAAAAGGCTGATCATGTCAACCTAGATCTATATTGCATCTAATGCAGTTATAAAATAATAGATCAGATCTATTACCTAAGGAAGTTAGATGTTCTAACTTGCTAATCTAGACTTGAAGATGAAGTCACAAGCCACACATGTGTCCGACCTCTAGGAGTCATCCACATGAGCCCACGAATACGATCAGAGATCCTGATGCAGAAAATCAGCACAGTATGCTAGCACTATGTTGATCTCTCTTCGACGATCGATCCGATGCTTCCTTCTTCAAAACATGAACACTCCAAAATATCAGAAGGAAGAGAAAAAGATTTGTGATGCTGAGATACTTCTCAAAAGCTCATAAAAAGGGAGAAAGAGATCTGGAACAAAAACCCTAGAAGAAGATCCTCTTCTTCTTCTTTGTTCTTTTTCTAGACACCCTAATTTATGTTTTTAAAATCACCATGACCTAGATGAATTTTTCTTTGATTTTTCTACACCAAAGAGACCTCTCAAATGTATACAATCTACAAACATTTTAATAAAAAATTATCTTTAAATAAAGAGATATGTAGAGTCCAAGATTGATTAAAAACCTAGATAAGAAAGTCACCAAATGGTAGGTTGTTGGGGTGCCCAACTCTTAGGCCCCCCCACCTTACTTTTCTACCATGGACTGGCAAGGGAGGGCACAACAAATGCCAAAGAATGCTATGAGAGAGAGAGAGAAAATAGGGAGGTGGTGGCATGAAAGGAAGGATGTCTTTTGGTTTACTAGGATTCTATCTCATAGAATCCTAAAGCAAAACCAATCTCCCCTTTTGACTTGGTCATCAAACAAATTTCCATATGAGAAAAAGGAAGAGAGAAGGGAGGTGTGAGATTGCTTGGGGCATGAAGATTTTTTACATGAAAACACAAAGAGAAAGGGATGGGGCGTGAAGATTAGGTGGCACAAGGAATAGGGAGTCCTAGTCACACTAGGACTCCTATGACTAGGACTCCTATTTTAACCTGGTCAAACAAGGTCATTTAACCAAATAAAAATAAGAGTAAACCAATCCAATTAAATAAAATCCTAACCTTTTTAAAAACTTAATTAAATTAGATTAAATTTAATTTAATTTTAATTTAATTTTTTAATCAAATTAGAAAATTGGATTGACCCGAGTCCTAGTTAGACTAGGACTAGTTCTTCCTTGCACTTAGCTTATCCAATAAGCCAATTGAACTTCATCCAATCAAGCCCAAACCAAATTTAATTAAATTATATTTAATTAAACTTAATTTCAGCCTACTAGCTTAATCAAATTAAGCTAATTAGCAATCAAATTGCTAATTGATCCTCCTGCAACACTTGCATTAGGTTAAACATCAATCGTATTGATTATTTAACCCTAAATCGATTCTAAATCGCTGATCAACCATCCGATCTGAATATGAACTCTAATATGTGTGATCTCATAGGTCCAAATCTAAATCAATAGCATAGAAATAAATTTCTATACCAATCGAAGTGATCATCTAGCAAGGATATTCGACGGTCGGATAGGTCGAAGGTGTAGAACACCATCCTTAGAATCCATGCGAATATAGTTTCTATATAATTCATCCCCTTGACCATAATGCTCATTGGACACCTCAGAGTTCAACTGTCAACTCTGATCAGGTTGTCCATATTGTATTTTAAAATATCAAATCCATCTGATGGATTATCCTAGCCAAGATTTTGCTATATTGAAATACAGTGATACATTCTTCTCCAACTCTTAGAGTGGTCAATTCCATCTTGATCACACTCCGACTTCATAAGTACTTGACTGTGCCCAGAAGCCTTCTATTGCTGAATTAAAAATTTAGTTAGTATGGTACCAAAGCATAGTGAGTTGCTTGTAAGTCACTGAGGTGATCTCAGGTCTAAGGGATATTTATACCAATATCCCATTAGAGACATTCTCAATAGCAGAATGCTCTAGAGTTGGTCACGTTCAATGACAATGTACCCATACATTTCACCTGTATGCCATACCAGTGTCTCCACACTCCTTGGTTAAGAGGACAACCAATCTAAATGGCATATAGCGACTTATGCTCGATAGATGCTGTCATCCTAATTAACAGCCTATCATTTGGTCGTGAATAAATTTAAGAACTAATTGATAAATTCTCTCTTTATCGAAACTAAATAGTCCTAAGGACATCATCACAATAATGGAGTTCATTAGAAGATGTAAACTTATGATGAAAAAGATGCCAAAAATTTTTATTAATTAATAAATCAATTATAATATCTCAACCATCAACAGACCGACGATTGGTTTTGGGACATAATTTCCAACAACTCCCATTTATCCTAAAACCACTCGGTATAGTATCTAATACCCATCTTCGACTTATGATTGTCGAACTCCTTGATTGCTAGGACTTTAGTGAAGGGGTCGGCTAGGTTCTCCTTTCCATCGATCTTCTGAAGGTCGATGTCATCATGATCCACGATCTCACTGACCAAATGGAAGCGGTGTAGAATGTGCTTTGCCTGCTGGTGTGTCTTTGGTTTCTTTGCTTGAGCTATGGCGCCAGTGCTGTCGCAGTAGAGCAGGACTGGACCATCAATGGAGGGTGCTACTCTGAGCTTGATGATGAACTTTCTCAGCCATACAACTTTCTTTGCTACATCTGATGCTGCCATGTACTTTGTATCGCAAACAGAGTCAGCCACTGTATGCTGCTTGAAATTGTTTCAGCAGATGGCTCCGTCATTTATAGTAAAGATATATCCCAGCACACTTTTACTGTCATCATGGTCAGATTGAAGCTGGAGTCTGTAAATCCCATAAGTTTCAGATTTGACTCACCATAAACCAAATATTGGTCCTTAGTATTTCTCAAATACTTAAGGATGGTTTTAACCACCTTTTAGTGATTTTCTCTAGGGTCAGACTGGTATCTACTCACTATTCCTAGTGAGTATGCCATGTCTGATCTCGTACATGTCATTGCATACATAATAGACCCCATTATTGAAGCAGATGGGATTCTACTCATACGCTCTCTCTCTTCAGAAGTTGTCAGATTTAGATCTATCCCTATAGATCTTCATCCTTAGGATGTAGGATGCTTCACCCAAGTCCTTCATGGAGAATTGTGATGACAACCAGACTTTTATTTTTGGTAGTGCAGAAATGTCATTCTCGATTAAGAGAATGACATCCATATACAAAATAAGAAATACCACTGCTGGACCATTTGTTCATTTGTAAATATAGGATTTTTCTCCGTTCTTAATGAAGCCATACGTTTTAATCACTTTATCAAAACGTATGTTCCAACTCTGTGATGCTTGCTTTAATCCATAAATGAATCTTTGAAGCCTGCACACCTTGAACTCATCTGTGCATGTGAACCCCTTAGGTTGTATCATATACACCTCTTTGGTTAGCTCTCCATTTAGGAAAGTTGTCTTCATATCCATCTACCAGATCTCATAGTCCAGATGGGCAGTTATTGCAAGCATTATTCGAATGGATTTGAGCATTGCCACTGAGGAGAATATCTCATCATAGTCATTACCATAACGTTGATGATATCTCTTGGTAAACAGACGGGCTTTATAGGTCTCCACCTTTTCGTCTGTGCCTCTTTTTCTTTTTGAATACCCACTTACATCCAATGGATGTAACCCCTTCAAGTGGGTCAACTAATGTCCATACATCATTGACCTTCATGGAATCCATTTTGGATCTTATAACTTCTAGCCATTTCTCAGAGTCAGATCTCTGCATCACATCCATATAAGTGATCGGATTCTCATTATTCTTATCGAGTTCGATGGGATTACCATCCTGGACCAAGAATCAATAGTATCTGTCCGGATGGCACGGTACTCTACCGGATCGCCTTAATGGTGCGGGTTCACTAGGCTTCGGATCTGATTTGATCAAATCTGACTTAGGTTCAACATCTGTGTCGGACTTTCTACCTGTTGAACTTTATCAAGTTCAACCTTAGAGGCAACAGTTCCTTCACTGAGAAACTTCTTTTTCAAAAAGTTTGCCCTAAGGCTGACGAATATCTTTTGTTCATCAGCATGGTAGAAAGAGTATCCTTTGGTCTCTTTTGGGTACCCTATAAATGCGCACTTATCAGACCTAGGTTCAAGTTTATCTGTAATTACCCGTTTGACATAAGCCAAGACCCCCAGACCCTGAGGTGTGAAAGTGCTGGCTTATGTCCTGTCCATATCTCATATGGAGTTTTAACCATAGATTTACTTGGAATCCTATTTAAAAGATAGCAAGCCGATTCGAGTGCATATCCTCGAAGGGATATCGGTAAGCTGGCAAAACCCATCATGGATCGGACCATGTCTAATAGAGTCTGATTCCTCCTTTCAGATACACTATTATGCTGTGGTGTTTCTGAAGGAGTCCATTAGAAGAGAATCCCATTCTCTTTTAGATAAGTGAGAAACTCACCAGAAAGGTATTTTCCTCCTCGGTCAGATCAAAGAGTTTTAACACTCTTTTTAGTTTGTTTTTCTACTTCACTTCGAAATCATTTCAAAATTTTAAATGAATCCGACTTATGTTTCATCAGATAGACATATCCAAATTTGGATAGATCATCTGTGAAAATGATGAAGTAGACATATCCACCTTTGACACTAGTACTCACTGGTCCACATACATCAGTATGTACTAATCCTAAGAGTTCAATGGTTTTCTCACATTTTTCAGTAAAAGGTGACTTAGTCATTTTACCAAAAAGATAGGATTCATAGATTGGAAGCAATTCACAATCACTAAGTTCGAGGATACCTTCTTAAGCCAACCTGCTTATCCTGTTCTTGTTTATATGATCCAGCCTATAGTGCCATAAATAGATATCTATCATATTATCTAATCTAGGATGTTTGACAATTGAATAGACTACATTAACAGGTTGTGATAACATATATACACCATTATTCAATTGTCCATAGAAAACAGTAACATCATTCATAATGACATTATAAACTCATTTTTTTATTAAAATTTTAAAATTATTCATGGCCAAAAGGCCTACAGAAATGATATTTAAAAAGAAACTAGGACAGAAATGACAATCATTAAGAACAATGGTATGAGATTCAAATATAAGTTTCAAAATTTCTAAAGCTAGAACTAGAACTAATTCTCCATCTTCAATGTTCAGGAATTTCTCACCTTGCTTGAATCTTCTACTGACCTACAATTCCTACAATAAATTGCAAATATGATAAGGGCTTCCGGTATCCAATACCCAGTCAATAATATCACACAAAAAATTAAAAGGAGTTATCATATAAATACCTTGCCCAGCAATAGCTTGCTTCTTTCTTTGCCTGTTCGGATCTAGGAAGGCAATGTACTGAGGATAGTTTCTTTTTCAGTGCCTCCACTTCTTGCAGAAGAAGCATTTGGCTTGACTCTTATTGGGCTTGCTTTTTCAGGTCTGGGCCTGCACAGATGTCCTAGCCTGAATATACACCTTCTTGGCTTTTTTCTTCTTGTTCTTCTTTCCTTTTCCAAAGAATCGAGAATGAGAAGACGAACCTTCCACTAAGTTCACTGACTCTTTATGGAGCTGGTGATCCTTCTCAAATTTCTAAAGTAACTCCAATAACCCATGGTAGTCAACTTTAGGCTTTGACATTTTATAATGTGTAAGGAATGGGAGATAAGACTTGCACAGCGAGTTCAGTATTGCATCTTTCCCAAGTTGTTTGTGCAAGAAAAAGTCAAGCTTGTTCAAGCGCTCTATCAGCTCGATCATGTATAGTACATGATCAGTAACAAAGGCTCCATCCCACATTCTGGCATTGAAGATGGTGCAACTAGTCTTGTACCTCTTAACGTCATCAGGTGTGCCAAAAGAATCCTCCAACACTTAGAGCATTTTATTTGGCTGAGCTGTCTCAAACCTACGACTGAACTCATCGCTCATCGCAGCCAACATAATGCAGTGCACCGTGGTTTGATCACTGAGCCACTTCTGATAAGTGTCTCTAACTATTCCTCGTGCATTGGCAGCTAGCTCCTCAAGTACAAAATCCGTCAGCACATATAGGATCTGTTCGTGCTCTAGGATAATCTTCAACTTTCGATACCAGCTATCGAAGTTGGGTCCCACCAACTTATCATTGTCCAACAATGATCGGAGTGATAGAAAAGTGGCCATATTTGCACAAAGAAAAAACATAACCTAATTAGTATTTGATTTATTAAACCTAGAGATTTGGATTTTAATTAAAAGGGTCTCTCACTATTTTATTCGAATTGGTAGCCTCTACCTCCAATTCAAAGAATTATCCTAATTTCTTAGTGGGTATTAGAATCCACATAGATTGTACACAAGTCCAACTTTGGTTGGCCCACCCTTGCACATCTAAGGATAGGTTCATAATCAATTATTTCTCCAAATAATTTTTAGTAATTAAGTTTTACCCCAGAACCTGATTAGTTGGCTTTGGTCTTCTCAAAAAAGGATCCAGTTAGGTCCAACCATTAACATGACCATACTTGGCCCATCCAACCAATGAATGATCGAGCCCAACTTTGGTTGGCCCACCTGACCACCATTTAGAAAGATGTATCCAAGAGATCATATAATGAATGATAATTCCATTAACCAATGAGCACTAGGTCTTTGGGCCTCCAGTGATTATCCAAATGATGGACCCATTATCATCCACTTTAATGGAAGGCTATGATCCAGTTATCATATAATCATTTTATTTTAGAAACCTAATAATTTTAGAGGATTTATTTATAAAAGTGAGTAGGTCAGATTAACCAGCTTGTCATGATCCTCCCACTGGCTTCATAAGTCAGCTTAAGGGAGACCACTAATAGGCTGGTCTAGGAGCACCTAAATCAGTCACATTGATTTACCTAGCTGATATGGGTCAACTTAAATAGTCAAGTGATCTGATCAAAACTCAATCTCACCAAAAAGGCCAGGTAAGTGAGATCGGTGGAAGGCTAGGTAGCTTGCTTTAGACACCATCGAAAATGGCCAGGTAAGCGGGCTGCCAATTAAAAACCATCGGTTGTATGTACCAAACTTACCTTAAACACCAACTAGTTTAATTAGTCTTGATTAGATCAACCTAATAGTTTGAGCTAGACCTCTTAGCCAAGAATCAAGTCCATTTGATTCTTGTTAAAGACATGGACTTGACCAACTATAACTACTGTAATTGATTTAGAAAATCCTTGACCTAATTTAAGATAATAATTAATTAGATTTAGTCAATTCTCTAATTAAGTCCATTCTTTAATCTAACCTTAGGTCTAACCCAATTAATGGACCTAATCCCACTAACCCGTTAACCCAATGTGTTATGATTCGTGTCATAGGATCTTCAATTTACAATCCTAAAATCTAATCAAACAACTTCTTAATTTTTAATCAAGTTTTGGGCTGAGGGTTGGGGTTTGATTTTTTGAAAATAATTTTTATATTTATAAAATATTTTTATAATATGGTTCTATCAACCAAGTTGCATGTTTGATTCATAATCAATATGCAAGTAAAATAAACATAAAACTACTTTAGATCTAATCTAAACAGGTTCATATAATTGAAATAGTTTTAATAATAATCAATCATAAATCTTCCTAGATCAAATCTAACATATTTATAATGATTAAAATTAGATTAAAATATTTTTAATCAGATCATAAAATCTCTTAGATCTAATTTAAAATTTTATGATCAATATTTTAGATCAGCATGTACTAGGACAACCTATCCACTGTAAGGGGTAAACCTATCTACTGTAGGCAGCAGGACAACCTTATGGCAGTCCGTGCAATCTAAAATATTTTATTTTTAGATCTAAAACTATTTTAAATCTATTAAATTATAAATAAAATTAGATCAAATCTAATAAATTTATGATTAGAGTCAAATCATCACGAACTAGGACAACCTTTTCACTGTAAGGGGTAAACTTTATAGCAGGACAATCTTAATTTTAGATCTAAATTAAACTTTACAGCAGTTCGTAAGATCTAAATTTTTTAATTTTAGATTTAATAATTAAATAATAAATTAGATTTAATCTAATAAATAATCTAAATATGCATAAAAATTATGTAATAAGAACCTAGGCTCTAATACCAATTGTAGAAACCAGATCTAAGGTTTAAGGATTAGATCTTGAAACTTTTTCAAGATCTATCAATGAAAGATTAAAATCAATCAAAATTAATCTAAAATATTTTAAATCTAAGATCTTATTATATGATTATTGCATGATATTTAAATTAAAAATTAAAAATTAAATAAAAAAGAAAAGATTGATCATATCAACCTAGATTTATACTACATCTAATGCAGCTATAAAATAACAGATTAGATCTGTTACCTGAGTAAGTTAGACATTCTAACTTGCTGATTTAGACTTGAGGATGAAGTCATAAGCCGCACACATATCCATCCTCTAGGAGTCATCCGTAGAAGCCCACGAACACGATCAGAGATCCTGATGTAGGAAATCAACATAGTATGCTAGCATTGTGTTGATCTCTCTTCGACGATCGATCCGATGCTTCCTTCTTCGAAACTTGGACACTCCAAAATACCAAAAGGAAGAGAAGAAGATTTGTGATGCTGAGATACCTCTCAAAAGCTCACAAAAAGGGAGGAAGAGATCTGAAACAAAAATCCTAGAAGAAGACCCCCTTCTTCTTCTTTGTTCTTTTTCTAGACACCTTGATTTGTGTTTTTAATATCTCCATGACCCAGATTAATTTTTATCTAATTTTTCTACACTAAAGAGATGTCTAAAATATATACAATCTACAAAAATTTTAATAAAAAAATCTTTTTAAATAAAGAGATATCTAGAGTCCAAGATTGGTCAAAAACCTAAATAGAAAAGTCACCAAATGGCAGGTTGTTGGGGTGCCCAACTCTTGGGCACCCCCACCTTACTTTTCTGCCATGGACCAGCAAGGGAGGGTGCAACAAATGCCATAGAATGCTATGAGAGAGAGAGAGAGAGAGAAAATAGGGAGGTGGCAGCATAAAAGGAAGGAAGTCTTTTGGTTGACTATGATTCTATCTCATAAAATCCTAAAGCAAAACCAATCTCCCCTTTTGACTTGGTCATCAAACAAATTTTCATATGAGAAAAAGGAAGAGAGAAGGGAGGCATGAGATTGCTTGGGGCATGGAGATTTTTCACGTAAAAACATAAAGGGAAAGGGGTGGGGCGTGAAGATTAGGTGGTGCAAGGTATAGGGAGTCCTTGTCACACTAGGACTCCTATTTTGACCTGATCAAACAAGATATTTTAACCAAATAAAAATAAGAGTAAACCAATCTAATTAAATAAGATTCTAATCCATTTAAAAACTTAATTAAATTATATTTAATTCTAATTTAATTTTTTAATTAAATTAGAAAATTGGATTGACCTGAGTCCTAGTTAGACTAGGACTGTTCTTCCTTGCACTTAGCTTATCCAATAAGCCAATTGGACTTGATCCAATCAAGCCCAAATCAAATCTAATTAAATTATATTTAATTATACTTAATCTCAATTTATTGGCTTAATCAAATTAAGCTAATTAGCAATTAAATTGCTAATCGATCATCCTGCAACTCTTGCACTAGGTCAAACATCAACCGTATTGATCGTTTAACCCTAAATCGATTCTAAATCACTGATCAACCATCTGATCTAAATGTGAACTCTAATGTGTGTGACCTCATAGGTCTGAACCTAAGTTGGTAGTATCAAAATAAATTTTTGTATCTATTGAAATGACTATCTAATAATGATACCCGACGGTCAGATAGGTTGAAGTTGTAGAACACCATCCTTAGAATCCATGCGAATATAGTTTCCATATAATTCATCCTCTTGATCATAATGCTCATAGGATACCTCAGAGTTCAACTGTCAACTATGATCAGGTTGTCTACATTGTATTTCAAAATATCAAATTCATCTGATGGATTATCCTGGTCAAGATTTTGCTATATTGAAATACAGTGATACATTCTTCTCCAATTTTTGGAGTAGTCAATTCCATCTTGATCACACTCCGACTTCAAAAGTACTTGACTGTGCTTAGAAGCCTTCCATTGTTGAATTAAAAATTTAGTTAGTTCGGTACCAAAGCACAATGAGTTGCTTGCAAGTCACCGAGGTGATCTCAGGTCTAAGGGATATTTATACCTATATCCCATCAGAGACATTCTCGATAGCAAAATTCTCTAGAGTTGGTCACGTTCAATGATGATGTACCCATACATCTCACCTGTATGCCATACCAGTGTCTTCACACTCTTTGGTTAAGAGGACAACCAACCTAGATGGCATATAGCGACCTATGCTCGATAGACGCTGTCATGCTAATTAATAGACTATCATTTGATCGTGAATAAATTTAAGGACTAATCGATAAATCCTCTCTTTATCGAAACTAAATAGTCCTAAGAATTTCATCACAACAATGGAGTTCATTATAAGATGTAAACTTATGATGAAAAAGATGCCAAAATTTTTTTTAATTAATAAATTAATTACAATATCTTAACTATTAACAGGCTGATAATTGGCTTTGGAACATAATTCCTAACATGCACATCTACAATGGTGAAAGACTTTAGACTTAATATTTTCTTAGAGAGATTTAATTTAGATCTCTTTAAACTTGACTTGACTTAGTCATAACAATAATGACTAACCTAGTGGCATGGGTTGGCTCGAATTGTTAGCCACCTCAAATCAGAACTAGATCGACATAAATGGCCGAGTAAGTGAGACCGATGGAAGGAATATGCCATGACTCGATAAGAATGCATTCAAATCGAGTAGCTCCTAATTAAAAATTAGTTGGTCATATCTGCTAGACTTACCTTATATACCAAATTATCGAATCAAAATCAATTGGGTTAGCCTACAATCCAGGCTCGAACCATAGAGCCACATTAGATCTTGACTTGATCGAGTCACATCTCAATGTGATTCAATCTTGACCCAAATTTAATCCTATTATACTGATCAAATCTAAGCTTTCTTTAATTTTACCTAATCAACTCTTGATTCGGTTTGATCAACCGCTAGACCTAATTAAGCTACCCAAGTTCGAACCTAATTTTATGAATATATCTTATATTTAAAAATTTATAATTTTTATACCTAATTAATTTTATAATCTTAATTCTTAATTAAGTTTTGGGTTCATGAATAAAGCATGTAATAAAATCATAGGATTTCAGGATCTAGAGTTTTGCAAAAAAATAAGTTTTGATTTTTGATTAGGAATGAACGCACAGCATCCCTACACATCATAAGAACATCCCATCGAATAGAAGGAGAGGGCCTTTAAATCCTACTTTATTTTTATGATCGGACGACCAAAAAAAATATCTTAATTAGAAATATAATTTCTACTACAAAACTAGTTAGATCATATATCACATATAAAAAGATCTAACTAATACATGTCTTGCATACATCTCATGTATCATCAATATGCATACTTTTAGATCTAAAATATCATATATTAAATCTAAAAAATAAAATTTTAAATTTGATCATATCAAAATTGAAACTATTCTATACATTTTATAGAACTATTGTATAAATAGTCTAAGCATGCATCTTTCATATCTCATATGAAATAAAATAAAAAATAAAAATTTTATTTTCTATTTTTTAGATCTAGTTACAATAATTATAACTTTAAAAAAATAAAAATTAAATATATCTAAAATTATATTTAATCAAATTAAATATATGATCATACTAGACTACACATAGAACTATTCTGTACCTAGTCTCATCATGCATCTCATACATAATAGATCTAAATGATTTAATTTTTTAATTTTTTTATTTTAGATCTAATCACATCTGATGTGACATCTAAATTTTTTTAATATTAGATCATAAATAAATATAAAATCAGATCTAAGGTAGATCCAAAGAACTGCTTATCCTATTACTAGTTGAAGGAAAATCTTATTTTCCGACCCAGGATCGTTCAGATCTGATTGAATCTGAAGGAATATTTCAAAAATTTTTCTTCTAAGATCCTAATCAGATATAAGATATCTTGGATCTGATTCTTTAAGATCTGATATTAAGATTAAAAATAAAATTAAATCTAATTAATTTCATACCTTGTAGTTTGGATAATCAGATTATCCTGTGTTGATCCTGATCTATCCTGAGGTTCTAGAAGGAGCATGCACCTAGCCTCTCCCAATATCCACTTAGGTAGGATCTAGACATCTTCTCCTCACAAATATTTTCACCAAATATCATATCTAAATTTGATTTGGAAGTCCTTCAAAAGAGTTTCTAAATGCAGCATATCCGTCTCACGAACACCATCGCGTAAATGTTGAACTCTTCACATATTTGATTGGATATTCTTCTCAGATTTATTTCCAACCTTTGGCACTTAGAAGAAGGGAAGAGAGAGAATCAGAAAGGGTATGGAAGATGGAAGGGGCGACACCCTTTGGGTATCAAAATTATTTCTTTCGTGAAAAGACTTGGCGCAAGGGTTCTTATACAAAAGTATAGCACCAAGTTAGAGTCCCTCTTTGACCAAAATCCTCATTTATTCGACCATTGGGACTTTTGAACTTGATCTCCACGAAAATCATCAGATCCCATCTAATTTTGATGCCAAAAATCAATTTGAATGGTGGCAGCATGAGTAGATAAGGAAGAATCCACTACGCCAAGGACTCTTCCCTCAAGAGTTTGATCCAAATCAAACTCTATCAAAACTTAGTCTAGATACCTCCAAAAATTACAAAATATGGTGCACCCAATGTATGACTCATGCACTATCACATATCCAAAAATTAGATCAAAAAGATTTTCAAAAAAAATTCTAAAAGCCTCTGATCATGTGACCCTCAATTCTCTCAAATAGGTCAACTTTTGACTCTAGTCCATTTGCACTATGAATGGATTTAATTTTTATAATTAATCTGATCTAAACTTATCAAGTCAAATGAAAATAAACCCATTCAAAATATAAGAATAAGTCAAATCTAATTTGACTTAGTTGCACTGAATTAGAAAGATTACAGAAGGAGAAAGTCAGTCTCAATCATGTGCTAGCATGATTACCTTGAACCTGATTGGATCTAATCCAAATCAATCAAATTGTGTTAGCTCAATTGATGACATCCAGACCTAAACCTTTATTTGTGTGATCTAATTTGGGTCAATTCTATATGGTAATGAGACATGTCACGATCTCCATCATCAACATCATCGAAACACCTTTCGATAGATCAAAACTTTTTTGATTCATACAATTAGAATGATCGATCATCAAAATAATTCTAATTGCTCCCAAAATCTACCAGTAATACCTAGCAATATATGGTGGCAACTCATCAAAATTGAAAGCAAACCTCTTAGTGTAGTTACCTGTGTGATTGGGTTCTTCTATCTTGAGCTCTGATAGGATTAGGGTTAAGGTGAACTCGTCAAATCCAATATTCGTCATATAAATTAATCATTCTATTCAAGTCCAATGTGAAAACTTAATAGAAACTCTTTCTATCTTCTTCACTCTGCCATGGCCATGGGCTTAAGAACTCAATCTCATGATTATCATAGGGCTACTCCTCATCTATCGAGGTAGATAGATCCCCTATTAGTGTAATCCAATTCCTACAATGAACATACTATAGCCAACATACACCTCAGAATTTCGAATGGCTAGAAGATCGAGTTATGGTATAGTCAAACTATAACACCCTCAAGGTGAACTGTCGATGCACCTCAAGTCAAAGAACCAGAGACACCACTGCAGCATCAAGCTAGTCATCAACGAGAAGGTAGACTTTCTTTTGACTACTTAAGGTGGTCATGCTCAGTGCCCTCATTCTTTAATGAGTACATGTACTCTCACTTCAGTGTCTTCATATCGTAAACTTAAGATATATCTATCCTAAAAAAGTGATCGTATACCAATCTTCCAGATCGATTACCATCCTTGTGATGATTATGTGGTCGGAAGCTGTTTATGAGTTAATTTTGAAAATTCATGTCTCAAATTTTCAACTCTTGAAAATATGAATTGTCATTACCATTAACTTAAGAAACTTTAAATATACACTGTGATAAAAAATAATCCTTTCATTAATTTATAGTCAAAATTATAAAAGTATCCTTAGATGTGTATTACAAGTATTTAGCTAATCTGGCTTCTAGGGCACACATCTAACAAACTCCCACTTGACCTAAAGCCAATTGACTACAAATCTAAGTCCCATCTTCTTAAGGTGGGCTTCAATCTTCTGCTGGCTTAACGACTTTGTCGGTAGATCCGCCGCATTATCTGCAGTGATGACTCTCTTGACCTTGACGTATCCCTTCTAGAGGTAATCGCGGATGAGGTGGTATCGCCGCTTGATGTGCTTGGATTTTTGGTAAGACCTCGGCTCCTTAGCTAGGGCTATGGCACCATTATTATCGTAGAATAGAGGGACGACATCTGATGGCATCACTTTGAGCTCTGCAATGAACTTCTTGTACTAGAAGGCCTCCTTTGTAGCTTCCGACATAGTGATGTACTCTGCTTCTGTGGTAGAATCTGCTATCATAATTTGCTTAGAACTCTTCCAACTGATAGCTCCATCATTATAAATAAACAGACTTTCAGATATTGACTTTCGATCATCTATGTCGGACATAAAATTTGAGTCTGTATACCCCTAAACCTGGAGTTCTCCGTTACCAAAGACTAGAAACATATCTTTAGTTCTTCTCAAGTATTTAAGGATATATTTTATAGAAGTCCAGTGCTCTTCACCTAGATTCGACTAATATTTACTTGTGACACTCACAACATAGGCAATATCAGGTCGCGTACATAGCATGGCATACCTGAGGCTCCTAATTGCTGAAGCATAAGAGATCTTGCTCATGCATTCAATTTTCTCAAGTGTGTTGGGATACATCTTCTTGGAGAGATGAATGCCATATTTGAAGGACACTAAACTCCTCTTGGAGTTTTCTATGCTAAACCCTTTTAGCACCTCCTCTATATACATCTTCTGTGAGAGACCAAGCATCCTTTTTGGTCTATCCCTATAGACCTTAATTCTCAAAATAAAGGATGCTTCTCCTAGATCTTTCACAGAGAACTCTTTTGACAACCACATTTTGATCGTAGTCAACATGGAAATATCATTTCTAATCAGGATGGTGTCATCCATGTACAGTACGAGGAAGACAACAGCGCTCCCACTAATCTTTTTAAAAATACAGGGCTCCTCCTCATTCTTGATGAATCCAAATAATTTGATCACATCATTGAAACAAGCATTCTAGCTCCGAGATGATTGCTTAAGTCCATATATGGATCTTTGCAGCGTGCATACCTTGTGATTATCATCACTAGATGTGAAACCTAGCAGCTGTTTCATATAGATATCTTCTTCAAGATATTCATTTAAGAACACCATTTTCACATCCATTTGTCTTATTTCATAATCGAAATACACTACAACAACAAGCAATGTGCGGATGAATTTGAGCATGGCTACTGAAAAAGTATCCTGATAGTTAATGCCTTCGCGCTGACCATACCTTTTCACTATGAGCCTTGCTTTGAATGTCTCTACATTTCCATCAGCACCTATCTTTCTCTTGAAGATTCATTTACACCTAATAGATACTATACCTTTAGGTGGATCTACCAAGGTCTAGATTTGGTTCGAGCGCATTGAGTCAATCTCTGACTTCATTGCCTCTAACCATTTCTTAGAGTCGAAATCTAATATCGCCTCATCATAGGTTTTGAGATCATTACCATGGACCCCATTTTTTATGAGAAATATTTTCTCTACATCCTCTAAAATAGTACCTAAGTACCTTTCAGAGGGATGAGAAATTTTTTTTGATCTATGAGGTGGACGAGGTAGTGATTGGGTTAGCTCAATCTGATTGGGTTCCATAGGTTCCTTGGCTCATGGCTCTTGGGAGACTTCCTCCTCGAGCCTAATCTATCTTTCGATACCACCATCTTGAATAAACTATTTTTCAAGAAAGATGGCATGTCGACTCATAATGATATTATGATCTTTCGAAAGATAGAAAAAATATCTTAATGACTCTTTAGGATATCTAATAAATCGAGCTCTAAAGAACCTGACTCTAATTTGTTCGCCTGTTGTCTCTTGACATGGGTCGGACAATCTCAAATTCTACGATGACTTAGACTTGGTTTCTTATCATTCCATATCTCATATGGTGTGGTAGGAATGATTTTAGATGAAACCCGATTCAGTAGATATATAACAGTCAATAGATTATATCCCCAAAGAAACTTAGGAAGGTCCGTAAAGCTCATCATGGATCAAACCATATCTAATGGGATCCAATTTCTCTACTTTGAAATCGCATTGAGTTGAGGTGTTCCAAGTGAAGTGCATTGAGAGACTATGCCATTGTTCTTAAGATAGTCTAGGAATTCTTGACTAAGGTATTCGTCTCCTCAATCTGATCAAAGAACCTTAATGGATTTTTCTATCTATTTATCTACTTCAAGTCTGAATTTCTTGAACTTTTTAAAAGCTTCAGACTTATGTCATATCAAATACACATACCCATACTGAGATAAATCATCGATAAAGGTGATGAAGTAGACATAATTGCTCCTGATCGGCACATCAAATGGGCCGCATACATCAGTATGCACTAGGGCAAGTAGGTTTGTGGCCCTTTCTCTATATCCCACAAAAGGAAGCTTGGTCATTTTGCCATGAAGGCATGATTTACAAATCGGATATGACTTAGAAGTCAACGAACTTAATAGTTTGAATTTCTCCAATTTGTTAATCCTGTCTTTAGCTATATGACCTATTCTAAGGTGCCAAAGATACCTATCATTTAGACTATCCCTAGGTCGCTTTGATCCTATGGCATTCACATTTTGCTCGATATTAAAAATAAAAATATCAATATGTAATTGATAGAGACCATTTATAAGAAAATCATTTGTAATTTTATTTTTTTTATAAAGAATATGATAATGGTTCTTAAGAAATCTAATTACATAGTCTTCCTATGCTAAACATGAAATAGAAATCAAATTTTTACTTATTGTAGGCATATAAAAATAGTTCCTAAGTACTAAGTCTAATCCTGACGGTAATCGCAGAGGGTAGGTTTTCACGACTATAATTAATTCTTTAGAAGATTTAATTTAGGTCTTTTTAAACTTGATTTGACTTAGTCATAACAATTATGACTAACCTAGCGACATGGGTTGGCTCGAATTGTTAGCCACCTTAAATTAGAATTAGGTCAATACAAATGGCTAAGTAAGTGAAACCAATGGAAGGGATATGTCATTAACTCGATAAGATTGTATATAGGTCGAGTAGCTTTCAATTAAAAACCAGTCGATCGTATCTATCAGACTTAGCTTAGACACCAAATTATCGAATCAGAACTAATTGAGTTAGCCTACAATGCAGGCTCGAACCATGGAGACAAATTAGGTCTTGACTTGATTGAGTCACATCTCAATGTGATTCAATCTTGATCCAGACTTAATCCTATTAGGCTAGTCAAATCTAAGCTTTCTTTAATCCCACCTAACAAACTCTTGATTTGGTTTGATTAACCACTTGACCTAATTGAGCTACCCAAGCCTGAACCTAATTTTATGAATATGTCTTAGATCTAAAAATTCATAATTTTTAGATCTAATTAATTTCATAATCTTAATTCTTAATTAAGTTTTGGGTTGATGAGCAAAACATGTAATAAAATTCTAAGATTTCAAGCTCTAGGATTTTGCAGAAAAAAGTTTTAATTTTTGATTAAGAACGAATGCACAGCACCCCTATACATCATAAGAACACCCCATCGAATGGGAGGAGAGGGTTTTTAAATCTTATTTTATTCTTATGATTGGACGTCTAAGGAGAACGTCTTACTCAGAAATATAATTTCTACTATAAAACTAGTTAGATCTAAATCATATATCACATATATAATTAATAATCTAACTTATACATGTTTTGCATACATCTCATGTATCATAACTAAATTAAACTTGCATGCTTTCAGATTTAAAATATCACATATAATATTTAAAAAATAAAATTTTAAATTTGATCATATCAAAATGAAAACTATTCTAGACATCTTATAGAACTATTCTATAAATAGTCTAAGCATGCATCTTTTATATCTCATATGAAATAAAATAAAAATTAAAAATTTTATTTTTTATTTTTTGGATCTATTTACAATAATTATAACATTAAAAAAATAGAAATTAAATAGATCTAAAATTATATTTAATCAAATTAAATACATGATCATACTAGACTACATATAAAACTATTCTATATCTAGTCTAGTCATGCATCTCATACATATTAGATCTAAATGATTTAATTTTTTAATTTTTTAGTTTTAGATCTAATCACATCTGATCTGACATTTGAAATCTTTCAATATTAGATCATAAATAAATATAAAATCAGATCTAAGGTAGATTTGAAGAACTGCTAACCTGGCTCTAATATCAGTTGAAGGTATAGTACCTATTGGGTGTAAATGGATCTTCAAGAGAAAGATAGGTGCCGATGGAAATGTAGATATATTCAAAGCAAGGCTCATAGCAAAAGGGTATAGTCAGCACGAAGGCATTGACTATCAGGATATTTTTTTAGTAGCCATTCTCAAATTCATCCGCACATTGCTTGTTGTTGCATCCTATTTCAATTATGAAATATGGCAGATGGATGTAAAAATAGCATTCTTAAATGGATATCTTGAGGAAGATATCTATATAGAACAGAATATTATTCCTAATTAGGAGGATGTCATCTATGTACAATATGAGGAAGATAACAGCACTTTCACTGATCTTTTTGAAAACATAGGGCTCCTCCTCGTTCTTGATGAATCTAAATAATTTGATCACATCATTGAAACGAGCATTCTAACTTCGAGATACTTGCTTAAGTTCATATATGGATTTTTGCAGCTTGCATACCTTGTGATCATCATAACTAAATGTGAAACCAAGCGACTGTTCCATATAGATATCTTTCTCAAGATATTTATTTAAGAATGCCATTTTCACATTCATCTACCATATTTCATAATTGAAATAGGATGCAATAGCAAGCAATGTGTGGATGGATTTGAGCATGGCTATTAAAAAAGTATCCTGATAGTCAATGCCTTCTCATTAACTATATGCTTTTGCTATGAGCCTTGCTTTGAATATCTCTAAATTTTCATCGGTACCTATCTTTCTCTTGAAGATCCATTTACACCCAATAGGTACTACACCTTTAGGTGGATCTACCAAGTTTTAGACTTGGTTCGAGCGCATTAAGTCAATCTCTGACTTCATTACCTCTAACCATTTCTCGGAGTTGATATCTGATTTATTTTCAACCTTTGACACATAGAAGAAGGGGAGAGAGAGGATCAAAGAGGGCATGAAAGATGGAAGGGGCGACAGCCTTTGGGTATCAAAATTATTTCCTCCATGAAGAGCCTTGGCGCAAGGATTCTTATACAAAAGTATAGCACTAAATTAGAGTTCCTCTTTGATCAAAATTCTTATTTATTCGACCATTGGGACTCCTAGACCTGATCTCCATGAGAAACCCCAAATCCCATCTAATTTTGATGCCAAAAATCAATCTGAAAGGTGGCGGCATGAGTAGATAGGGAAGAGTCCACTATCTTCCCTTAAGAGTTTCATCCAAATCAACTCTATCATAACTCAATCTAGATATCTCCAAAAATTATAAAATTTGGTATACCCAATGTATAACTCATGCCCTATCATGTATCCAAAAATTAGATCAAAAGAATTTCTAAAAAATTTTCTAGAATCCTCTGATCAAGTGACCCTCAATTCTCTCAATTACTTTTGACCCTAGTCCAATTTGACTATGAATGGATTTAATTTTTATAATTAATCTAACCTAGACATATTTCAGTCAGATGAAAATAAATTTATTCAAAATACAAGAATGAGTCAAATCAAATTTGACTCAGTTGCAATGAATCAGAAAGATTATAGAAGGAGAAAGTCAAGCTTAATTGTGTGCTAGCACGATTACCTTGAACCTGATTGGATCTAATCTAAATCAATCAAACTGGGTTAGGTCAATTGATGACATCCAGATCTAAATTCTTATTTGTGTGATCCAATTAGGTTCAATGCTGTATGGTAATGAGACATATCACGATCTCCATCATCGACATCATCGAAATATCTTTCGATGGACTAAAACTTTTTTGATTCATACAATTGGAATAATTGATCATCAAAATTATTCTAATTGTTTTCAAAATCCACCAGTGATACCTAGCAGTTTGTGGTGGCAACCCATCAAACTAAAATGAACCTCTCGGTGTAGTTACTTATGTGATTGGGTTCTTCTATTTTGAGCTCCAACAGAATTGGGATTAAAGTGAACTCGTCAAACCCAATATCCGTCATATGAATTAATCATTCAATTTGAGTTCAATGTGAAAACCTAATAGAAACTCTTTCTATCATCTTCACTCTGCCATGGTCATGGGCTTAAGAACTCAATCTCATGATTATCATAGGGCTACTCCTCATCTACCGAGGTAGATAGATTTTTTATTAGTGCAATCCAATTCCTACAATGAACATGCTATAGCCAACATACACCTCAGGATTTTGAATGGCTAGGAGATCGAGTTATGGTATAGTCAAACTATAACACCCTCAAGATGAACTGTTGATGCACCTCAGGTCAAAGAACCAGACACACCACTGTAGCATTGAGCCAGTCATTGACGAGAAGGTAGACTTTCTTATGACTACTCAAGATGGTCACGCTTAGTACCCTCATTCTTTAATGAGTACCTATACTCTTACTCTAGTGTCTTCACACTATAGACTCAAGACACATCTATCCTAAGAAAGTAATCGTACACCAATCTTCTGGATCGATCACCATCTTCATGATGATCTTATGGTCGGAAGCTATTTATGAGTTAATTATGAAAATTCATGTCTCAAATTTTTAACTTTTGAAAAAATGAATTGTCATTAGTATTAACTCAAAGGATGTATCATAGATACTTTAAATACACACTATAATAGAAAATAATTTTTTTATTAATTTATAGTTAAAATTATTCTTAGAAGTGTATTACAAGTATTTAGCCAATCTGGCTTCTAGGGCAGACATCTAACAGTTTGAAAAATATATATTGATTTTTCATCGAATAATTGGATCTTGTTGCCTAAGTAAGCAATGATATTCACATTAAAAAGTTGGCAATATGAATAACAATATATTTTAATAAATAAAGAATGAAAGTAATAATACACTTGCCCATATAAAAGTTTGACAACTTAGAGACAAAGGTATGAGCAATTTAGAAAAAGTTTAGAGAATGTTCAATGTTCTTCACTTAATTTTCATATTGGTTAAGTACTAGTACCCCACTGATATGTCTCACTTATGCTCTACTGAACATCAATTATTCTTTTAAAAATTGCTAGGTAAAATTTGAAACTCTAAGCTAAAAGATTTCTAAAATTAAATTTTTTCTTTACTCGAGGACAAGCAAAGTTCAAATTGGGGGTGGGGTGTAATAAGTACTATAAAAATACCAATAAAAGTATTAATTTATAAACTAATTTATCTTTATTTTTAAAAAATTAATGCTTCTTTTTATTTTTTGTAGGAAAGATGATCACCAATATAAAGAGCCTAATTTGCAGGTTAAAAGAAAGAAAAGTGGGAGCAAATTGGATTCAAGACGAATCCCGAATGAAGAGCTAGATTCCAAGCCAAATTCCAGCCCAAAAAAGGCCTAAAACCCACTCAAGATCGGCCCAAAACAAAAGTTTAAACCGGCCGATGCACCACGGACCAATTGGCTGGTCCACAAAACTGACTCACCAGTCCATGAAAGTAGTGGTCTGGTGTTGTCGTGGCTCATAGGTGGGCGGGTTGCTTTTGCACCATCCAATGACTAAAATGCATTAGAACATGCAATCCAGTGGCCAGAATTCCTCCTTCCTATGTCAAGCATGGTGGCCCACTGATCTTTGTGCGAACCAACAGTTGGAAACTTTTTTGTGCATGATCCGATGGTCAAGATTGATGCCAGGATTAATTCAAAGTCTCCAGACCTTTGCTACATGATCCAATGGTCCAAAGTCCTTCCTTGCTATGATCGGACAGCCAGCATCAATTCCGACTTAATTTGAGTGTTTAATAGTGGGTTTTTAGGTGATTTTTGATCATTTGATATCCATCCAACGGTTAGAAGGGATCCAGGATTAATTCTATTAGTAGGTGGTGCCTTTCCTCAAGAGTTTTAATCCTCCTTTCACTCAAACTCTCATAGACATTCTCTCCATGCTATAAATAAGACTCCAGGCCGAACCGAGAGGAGTATCTTCGGTCTGAGAGAGGGTATGGTACAGGATAGGAGGCAAAGCTTGGGTTGAAGGCTGCTTTAAGGCAAAGGGTGCTGAAAAGAAGAGCTTGTTTCTTGTGCCATCTTCACACCAACAGTAGTTTGAGATCAATGTTAGATCCAAAGAAGAAGAAGAAGAGAAGCCCAACATTCTCTAAGGAGTTTGAAGGAAGAAGGAGAGGTCATCAATCATCTTCCCAACGAGGTTGCACCAATCAACCTCAATCCTTTATTCCAATTTTTCTTTCTTTCTTATTCTTTTTAATTTTCTTATATTTAAATTCTAAGTTTTAATTAATGCAATTTTTTTTCATGCTCTTTAAATTACCGTTCTTTATTTTTATTACATGTAAATGCTAAGATCTAGATAGTAGATCTTAGTACCAAAATATATTTTCATGCTTTCTAAATTTATGCTCTTTAATTTTATTGCAAGTAGAAGCTAAACTCTAAATAGTAGATCTTAATACCAAGTTCTTCTTATTCATAATTTTAATTTTAATTTTTTAACTTTAATTTCTTTCTTGAATCTTTCTTTTTCTTTTCTTTTATAAAATCAAAATTTTCAAATCTAAAGCACTGCTTTCTCCATGGATTTGATCTGAGTTACTACTTTCTATATATTTTTAATTATTTAAGAAGTTGGATATTTAAATTGATAAATACGGTATCCTAATAACAACATCCCGCTCTATCATGCATACATTTATACATTTATCACCACTAGTCACTGGACTAGGATCCATCAGTTGCACCACCATGGTCTACTTTTTTGGCCATGGGCACCACTAACTAGGGGACCTCCCTTATTTTAGAAAATAAGGGGATCTATAGGTCCCATTTTGCCAAAGTAGATTGGAAGAAGAAGGAAAATAAAAAAGAAAAAGAAAAGAAGAAAGAAGAAAGAAAAAAAGAAAGAGAAGAAAAGTTATTTCTCTTATTCCCTCTCTCCTCTCTCTTTCCTCTACTTTCTCTTTCTACAAATTTCTCTCTCTTCAAAGTTTCTTTCTCTATTATGCCTATTGTCTCTCTTCTTTCTTGGGATTGGTGAATCTGAAGGTCCATCTTCCATGATCAATAGGCCTAATCTGATCTTATCTTGAGGAATCTAAACTATGAGGTACACCTAATTTTTGGTTCAATCCTATGTGGGGTTTTAATTTGAAATTTTATTTTTGATTAGCTACAACTTAAAATTAATGCAAAAATATATTTTTGACTAATAGGTTCTGAACGACCTTTTCATAATTGATTGAATCTGTTCATTCATTGTTTCTATAGCGATAAATAATGAACCATCTTTTTGACATATTATATTTAAATAATTTATTTTGAAAGTAGATAAATTAGTGGTTCATTTATATATGAGCCATGAAATTATATTTTGAATGGAAAGTAACTTGCAAATTTTAATATTTTAGAAAAATTATGATTTATTAATTTTTTATGGAATATGCATATGCTTACTGGAATTATTACATATATATTATCTTGTAAAAATATTTTTATATGCATCATATTTGAGCTCTCAGTCTATGTAATTTTAGTGGATCTTGTCAATCAAGGTTATGTATTGGTGTTCAGTAGACCTTACCAATGAGTATTGTACATTGGCATTCAGTGGATCCTACTAATGAGGGTTATGCGTGGATATTTAGTAAACCTTCTAATGGAGATTATGCATTAGTTCAGTAGACCTTATTAATAGGGGTTATGCATTATTGGTACTTTGACATCATTGAGCTTATTATTTTTGTTCTAACCTTACCATAAGGTATAAATGTGCTTATAGTTAAAGACTGTTGAGTTATATATGATTTGTTTCTAATCGGATTTATGATTATGTATATCTATGAATATTAAAAGGAATTTGATTTGCATAAATTAGTATGGAATATATTTCTATGTATGTTCATGATATTTGTTTTTGAATATCATATCTTTTGATTATATCTAAATATCTAGTTGAGACATTTATTATTTACTAAGCTATCGAGCTCATTACCTCTCCTTCATTGTTAGATTTAGATACTTAATTAATTATAGATGTGGGTATTACTTGAGAGTGAGATTAGAAGTAAGGTTTAGGGACTTAGATCTATTATTATTATTATTATTATTTAAATTTTTAGTGGAGATTCATTTGATGCAAGACTTTTGAATTTGGATATCTATTAGATTGATTAATTAATTAAATTTTGACTTTTAGTTATTTAAATTATTTATACTATGATGCCTTGATATCGTGTTTGAAATGTTTTGCAAGTTTATGCAGAGAATTTTTCATGAGTATGTGGTGGCTATTATGACCCCTTGTATCGCGATCTCGAATCGGGGTTGCAACACAAACTCTTTCCTTTCAGTCGATGAAAGATATAGTGGTCCCTTATTTTCACTGCTAGAAACCCTCCTCCCTCTTCCTCCCAATCCATATGGTGGGAACAATACATAAGTGGCAATTGAGGGCCCCGACTACTTGTCGTTCACCTTTTCCCTCTTTTCTCTTCTCTTATCCACCTATGTTCCTTGTATCACATTCTCACGCTTTCTCCATTTCTCTCTTTTTTTTTCTCTCAGTTCCTTTCCCTCTCTCAACTCAGCATTTTCACTCTTGTAGATTAAGAGGAGTGCAAAGCACTTGATCTTGGATGTGCAATTGACTCTGGGGATGTACCTCACAAATGAGGTAATCACAACCCCTTTCCTCTCTGTTCTTAGATCAAGGGTAGATGGTATCCTTGGACACCATGTAAGGTTTGAGATGTGCATTCAGATCTTGGCTTTTGGTTGATAGATTTGGGGTCACAACCCTTGTTTTGGAATATTTCCAAGTTATGGAACCTTGGATGGGCCTTGCAGAATAGGGGACCCTTTCTATGTTTGAGATTGTAAAATGATAGCTGCGTTTGTTGCAGAAGGAAGCTGAATCATTAACACATTCTATTTAGATTGTGAATAACGTGGCTCGGGAGATTTTCCATGCTTTGTGGGTTGAGCTGTAAGCACCTCCAACCCTAGTATTTTTATTTTACATACCATATATATTGATTTAAAATTCTAGATTGCTTTATACTTGCACTTGAATAATTTTCTGATATTTGAAATTTAAAATATGAATATCATTTATTCATATTTGTATTTATGTGAATAAATATAATGTGTGCTCAAGATAAAATAATAAATTTTTAAATATCTTATGTAGCATAACATAACTTGTGCATCGTAACATGTGTTCCTTTAATTAGATATGATGTTTGTTCTCTAATTTGACAATAACACGTAGGTTCAAAATCTGGTCTTATTTTTTACTGTGCTAATGGGGTGATCATTGGTACATACTATTTGATAATATGCAATATATTTAGGAGCTAGTTTTTTTTTGGGCCTAGTTGGTAGGAAGATCATTACTAACACATGTTTCTTACAAATTTTGTAGGATCCAATGTTAGTTTCCTTTTCGGGTCATATTAGCGGGGCGATAATTAACACATGCCGATGAATTGTATATTTGTATTCAATAGCTAGCCTCTTCCGAGCTGTGCCACTGGGCAATTATAGCCATAGTCATAAGGCTACTATAGAGTGAATGGTTTATATATGTTGATTTGGGAATTGATTTATTGATCTAATGCATCATATATTTTATAAGTAATGAATATCTTTTATGAAAATTTATCCTATATTTATCAAAATATTTTATTCATGATTATAAGTCATATGGTATGAAGATTGTTATTTTGTATTTAATATACTTGATCCAACTAAACATAAAGGTGACTTATCGGGCTACGAGCTCCCTTTTCATTTCTCTTGTTGTTTTCAAACACCATTGAATATCTTGGATGGGATTATGGGACAGAGCAAGATAGCTAAGCAGAGTTATCTTCGTCTGTTTCAAAAAAAAATGTTAGGTGAATGATATTTGATCGAATCATAACAAATACTGATTTTGTAATATGAACTTTTATTACTTTAAGAATTTTCTAGATACTTTAGCTTTACCAAGATTAATATTAAGCAAAAAACTTAGCTATAATAACACATATAAGCCTTGAATGTTCTAAAGGCCAAATCTTGAAGGACATCTAGCTGTCTGGCATGTACTTGCTCGTATCAATAGGACGGAGCATGATATCTTAGGCCTCTTTTTGATTAACCATTTCATTTTCATTATTAATAGGTTGATGTGTCACATACCCGAAGATGAAACTTTGCCTGCAAGAATATAAAAACCCGGCATCTTAATCATGGCTGTCTTAATCCAATTGTTAATGGGTTATTAAGGTTGATGGTTAGTTGTTTGCAACTATAGGCAAATGGTGATCGTATAACTTGGTGCATAATGATGGTCCCTATGTTTATACCATGCTGAATGCACCTCATGAAAGATGCATATCAACTGCACAAGCTCCACAATCACCATGTAAGCATGATGGTGCGCACCACTGGTGACAATGTGAGCCGCTTCCAATCGCATGTAGCTCATAAGGTGGATAAGAAAAAGGAGAGCACCAGTTAAGTCACAAGCATCGATCCTACAAGGTACAATGGGCGAGATGCTCTAGTCCTTACATAGATGCTTGGCACTTTGGCTTTGTTCTCACTTATCTTGAATTTTTAAAAAAAATGTATAGTGTATGTTGTTACTATATATATATATATATATATATATATATATATATATATATACATCATTTTGTGTATGACTACCAACTAAAGTAGGATGGAGGTTTAGACAAAAGCGAAATAAAAGCTCATAGATAAATAAAAAGATAAATAACTTAAAGAAAGTAATGCGAAAGCGGAATAAACAACTTGAAATGAGAATAAAAAAATAGTAAACTTTATTACATAGATAGCAAACTTATTTATATACCACAAACTGAAGATAACTTCGAACACTTGAAAGAGCACACTTGCAAACTTGATTACAAAAGCATGAGTAGCACACTAGCGAAAGAAACTAAATACAAGTGGAGGAGAAAAAGCTTGAAAAAGATGAGGAGGAGAGCAAACTGGAGGCTGATTAGGAGGATATGAGGGGGTTTCGGCCCTTGCCTTCCTTCTTTCACTTCTTCCCCTTTTATAGAGTTTGACGGACTTCAAATTCTTTTGGTTCCGCTCGTTGATGACTTCTCCTCGTCGTTGTTGTACCTTTTATCTTCAAAATCCAGGGGCAGAAAATCATGGATGCTGGTTGTTTTGGATTCCTATGGGTGAGAAACCACGGGCTGGTGGAAAACTATGGATGGTAAACCATGGGCGCCAATTGTTTTGGATTTTTAAGGGCTGCAAAATCATGGACTGGTGGGCCATGGTGGTTTGGTGGCTAGGCATCTTCTGGCAGTGCTTCAATCGGATCTGACTCTAGGAGTTTTGATTGATTTGTTCTAAAGGGAGACCTTATTAGTGGTGCTGGCAAGGGTCTTGCCATACTGATACACCTTCTGACATATTTGGCTGGCCTTCCTCTTAGTCTGTATGCATCTGCTGCTATTTGGGCTTGAGCTATGGAGGGATGTTGTGAAGTTGGTGATGAACTTGAGGAACTATGGTTGCTTGAGGTACTGATTCTAATTGGGCAATATTGTTGCCCTCTCATTCGAGCTCGCCTGGTGATCTTGTAGGAGTGGTCATTTGTATTGATGTCTTGAAGTCCTTCATTTTGGTTGGCTGGCGATCCATTTGCCTATTAATTTTGTGGTTGGGATGAGATTCTTATTTCTGTTTGGATGGCTGGTACTGTATTTTCTAATGAAAGAGAATTTCTTGTATGAGAAGAGCTTCTGCCATTTTGTGTAGGTTGGGCTGAGTCGAATGTGTGAATGATGATAGTAATGGGTCCTATGGGGACATGATCTATGTGTAGATGGATGTGGTAGTAGTGGTGTTTTGGCCTACGAAGGTGGTGGTGTCTTCTTGGGTAGCTAGAGCTAGAATTCTGGGAATGGATCATTCTTGAGGTTGGTAAGGAGGCCAGAAGAGGAGCTAGAGAGGTCCGCTTCTTTTTCTTCTTCGGATTTTGGAGGAGGCTCCAATGGTGGCTATTTATGGGAGCCATTGGTGGAGCTTGCCGAGGAAGCTTGCCGAGGAAGCCTGCTTGCTGAGAAAGTTTCGGATGGTCTACTTGATTTGATAGCAGAGCATCTTTGCTTTACCTTCTATTGAGTTGATGGAAATAGTATCTTGGCATGATTGTAACTTTGATGTAAGTTGAGTTTTGTATCTGCAAAAGAAAATATTTTCTACCATAGGATTGGTAGATTGTTAGTAAAATAATTTTTTTCTTTTTTCATTTCTTTTTGCATTTTGCTTTTTTCTTCTTTTTTCTTCTTGAGTTATGGTGATTGAGGCCGAAGTATCTCATGTCTCTTGTAGGGAGTGTGTCCTTGGATTGATGATGCTTTGATGATTACTTTTTGTATCAGGTCTCATGAAGTTGTCCTTCATGTTGGAAAACCATGGGTAGAAACCATGGGCTCTGGTTGTTTTGATGAAACCATAGATGGAAGGCCATAGGCTATTGTGATTGTGCTTGATGGAAATCTGATTGGTCTTGTTGATCATAGCCACATGTCTGCCGATGGAGTGAGAAAGTTCATTGGAAGACTGGATGATGTGGATTGATTTGGATGACTTGAATTTGAAGAAGTACTGGTGTGCTGATTCTTTGTATGTACTTGATCATCTTGGATTTCTTGGAGTAGTTTGTAGGGACTTGAGCAACTTGAATTTTTTGGAGGTGTAGTCCCTCTGTAATCGATGAGTTTTCTTTTGGTGGGTCTCCTTCTATGGGCATTAGCAAGGCCTGGTGGTATTGTTGAAATTGCAGTACACCCTAGTGGTAAGGATGGGTTTGGTAATAAGTTGCGGAAAGTCCAGATGTCTTGAAGTCTTGGAACCACATGAACATTGGCTTCATTGATGTGCTTGGAAAGGTTTTTGAGCAATTCTCATGAGATTGGGTTGCCACACAAAGGATGATGTTTTGAATTTTTGGAGGCAATATCTTTTGAACCATCTTCCAAAGACTGTGTCCTTTGGCTTCAATTGGTATTGTTTCTTTCGGAATGAGCAGTGCTTGAAACCTGTAGGAGGATGTTGAGCTAGGGGCTTGTTTTGTCTGGGTTTCTTTTTGTTCAATAGTTTTATGCCATGTCTGGGATTTTGCAGATGGGTTTTGAGAGGATGTTTGGGATTCCCGGGAGAGAAAATCAGGAAGAAAGTTATTCTTTCTCCTTTTGAACTTAATTTGAAAATCAAGGGTTGAATGAGTATTCTGCCAATTGGCAAAAACTTGTTTTGGAGTAAAATTTTCGAAAATCTATTTTAAGGCAAGATTTTTGACATCCTTTTTTAAAATAAACTTTGTAGATTAGCAATCAATTTAGAATAAAAAGAGATCATTTTGAAATATCAAAATGCATAAAATAATCAATAAAACTTCTTTTGTGGTTGAATGTTTTTTTTGGGTTTTATTTCAGATATTTGTATGGTATTGGACAAGTTCTTTATTCTGAGTATTTATTATTCTTATTGGTTAGATTTGGCTTTCTTCCATCAGAGAAGGGTTCCTTTTGAATCTGCCATAGAGTGGCTTGGTAACAGTTTTGGAATCCTTATCATGGTTCAGGAGAATTTTGTCAGGAGGTTTAGATTTGAATTCCAAAATTTCCAAGGTGGGTTTGGTGGTTTCTTAATTTGTTTCATAGCCTAGAAACCTAATTGGTGTTTTAAAAGGGTTCAATTTTGATGAAGGGCAAGATGTTTGTCATGTTACTTTGAGAATACTTTTGCTTTTGTAATTCTAATTGGATATCTTATCAAAGGTTTGTAATTGGTAATAAGTTCAAGTTTTGGGATACTCTTTTCTATCTCAGTTCTTTTTTGAATATAGAAAGATGTGCGAGACCAAGGGGATTTATTGGGTCTGATTAGGTTTTTGCTTAAAAGGGATTGGATTTTCTTTTTCTAGCGTCCTAAAACATTGGAATCCATCAGGTTATTAGAATTATCTTTGAGAGGTTGGAGTATTTTGGTGGGTAGGAAGAAAAGTTCTTGACCTAGGAGCCTAGTTTTAATCCTATCTTCAACATAGAAAGGTTTGATCATACTTAAGAAAGGTATAACTAATTATTTTAAATTTTTGACAAGTATAAAGGGGGTTCTTATACAAATGTTAGTGTTATAGACAAAGGTATTTGTTTTTGGTTCTAAACCACTAACAATAGTTAGTTTATCTTTGGTTTTGACAATTTTTGTGGCTATCAAGCCCTTTTGAATGTAGTTTGGATCACCTAGGCTAATCGGTGCGATAGATTTTTGTCCAAAAATATCTATTAGTAGGTTTATGTTGGAAAATATGTCTTAAAGCTAATCATCTAAATAGTAGATAATTGAAATTAGTATATAAATTATCTAATAATAATAGTAATTTAGCTATTTCATCATAAAAGTTCTATCTTCCTTAAATGAACTGAATTATGATGAAGTCCTTAGAATCATAATCAATCAATAAAGAAGGATTTATTGGATGGTTCTTAAATTATTTACGACCAAATGATAAGTTATTAATAAGGATGATAACTTATCGAGTGTAGGTCGCTATATGCCATATGCGTTGATTGTCCTTGTAACCAAGTGGTGTGAAGATATTGGTATGGCATCCAAATGAGATATAGGAGTACATCTACCCTGAATGTGATCAATGTAGTACTCTACTATCAAGAGTAGCTAGCTAAGGCCAATGGATATAAGTGTTCCTCCGACCTGAGATCGCCACAGTGACTTGTGAGCAACTCACTGTACTTTGATGCTGGACTGTCTGTATTTCTAATATAGGTGATGAAAGATTTTTGGATATAGTAAAGTACTTGTAGAGTTGGTGTGTGAGTCAAGATGGATTGACCACTCTTAATTAACTTTAGGAAGAGAATGTCTCGTTATGTTTCAATTTAACAAAATCTAGGCTTGGATAATCCTCGTGAGGTGTCACGAGATTTGCAAAATTTTGAGATACAATAGAGATGACTTATATGAGTGTTTGACAATATACTCAAAATGGTCTTGAGAATTATTCCTTATAGGGATGAATTATACGATAACCATGGGCCAGGGTTCTAAGAATGTTGCTTTGCATGCATTCGACCTATCCGGACGTCGGAAACCATTGCTAGATGGTAACTTCGATTGGTACAAAAATTGATTTCTATGCTATCGACTTAGATTTGAACCTATGAAGTTACACACATTAGAGCTTGCAACCTGATTGGATGGTTAATCGATGATTGAGAATCGTTTCGAGGTCAAATATTCAATGCGATTGATGTTTGACCTAATGCAAGTATTGTAGGAGGATCGATTAGCAATTGGATTGCTAATTGGCTCAATTTGATTGAGCAATCAGGTTGAGATCAAGTCTAATTGAATTAGATTCAATTAGAATTGATTTGGATTTAATTAGATTAAGTCTAATTGGTTTATTGGATAAGCTAATTGCAAGGTAAGAATAATTTCTTGTTTGACTAGGATTTGGGTGTACCTGATTGACTTAGGATTTAAATCAAATTTAAATTTTAATTTAATTAAGTTTCTAGTTGGACTAGAATTATCCTAAATTGAGTTATATTTAATCTAATTTAAATAAAATTTAAAATAATTTTGATTAAGTCAAACAAGAGGAGTCCCAGTTGGACTGGGACTCTCTCTCTTTCACTTGCGCCTAAGAAAGCCTACACCATATTTTAATTCTAAATTTTTTTTCTATGATTTTCATTCCTAAGAAATAATTTGCCACACCCCATTATCTAAGAAATTGAATTTAAATTTGATTTGGTCAAAATTAGAAGGAAGTTGAAAATTATTTCCTACTTGGAAGAGTCTTCTTTGACCCAAACTCCTCCCTTCCTTGTGTGCCAACTCTACCCACACACCTCTATCTTATTCATCCCTTTTTTTCTTAGTTTTGTGCATGAGAATTAGTGGTTATATGAAAAAATAAGTGGGAGGGGCGTCCAATAGTTGGACGCCCCATAGAAGTCCTTCTTTGACTAGGTTTTGACCTAGTCTTGCAATAAAAGGTATATGCCTCTTATAAGATGGTTTTAGGATGTAAAAAATCTTAGAAAAATTATAAAAAATCAGAAAAGGAGGAGAAGGCTTGGAGGATTTGTGGCACCAGGATTCATGGAGAAGAGCCTTCAATTATGATATCAAAGGTTGATGTCTTGAAGAGATAAGGTAAGAGAAGATTGTCTTCTCTTATATTTTTCTTTTATGTTTCTCTCTTTCTATTTTATTTATAATTTTTATATGATAAAAATCTAAGAGAGAGAGAATTTTGATGTGGGGATGAGTGCTCTATGTTGTTGGAGCATGATATTATTTTTTTGGGCATGATCTGATCATGTCCTGATGCGAGAAGAAGAAAAGAAGATCTTCTCTTAGGGTTTCTTTGAGAATCCTTCTTCTTCTTGTTTTATAGGATTTTTGTATGAATAAAATAAAAAATCTTAGATTTGAAAACTTAAGAAAAATCCTAGAGGAGAATGTCTCCTTTTGTCCTAGCACAGAGATGTTTTCAAGACATCAACCATTAATGTCCTGAAGGAGAAGATTTGTCTTCTCCTGGGATTTGTTTTTCCTTGATTTTATTTTCTAATTTATGGGAAATCCAAGGGTTGAATTACTTTCTTATTTCTCCTCATGTTCTTCATCTCTTGGAGTATCCAAGAGATCTAAAGAATATGTATTTGATTAACCATCAGGAGGGATCCGTGAGAAGCTAGCAGTTCGAGCGGATCTTCGTTCGACGAACCTTTGATCTATGTTGTAGGTTTGTGTGGATCACCTGTAAAGGTCGGATGCATGTGTGGCTCCAAAGACAACAATAGATTCAATCATGGAGTTCTCAACCTGTGCAAAGGTAAGAGATCTGATCTCTTGATGACCTAGATATGATCTAGGATTAGATCTAGAATTATTCTAGATCTAAGTATTGATATGATCAATACCACTTATGATTAATTTAATTTTAGATTTATATTTACATCATAACATGTTATAGATCCTTGATGTAGAATTTTGTAATTTGATTACATGCATGTTGTAGATTAAATAGTTTAATCTATGTCTTCAGCTACTCTATATTTTGAAAAAGTTTTGAAATCTATGCATGAAATTCTGCATATTTTCTATTAGTGGTATCAGAGCATCTAGGTTCTATTATAATATATTTATGTATGCTTTAGATTAAATCTAAAAATTAAAGTTAATTAAAGATCGCACATACTGCTATAAGGTTGTCCTGTTGTAAGGTTAATTCCTTACAATGAAAAGGTTGTCCTAGTATTTGCTTATCTAAATCAAAATCATGAATTATTTAGATTAGATCTAAGAAAATTTATGATTTAATTTTTTAACTTAAATCTTAGATTTAATAGATATTAGATCTATTTTAGATTATTTAGATTAGATCTAAATAATATCAGGATTGCACATACTGCCATAAGATTGTCCTGCTATAAGGTTTATCCCTTATAGTGGAAAGGTTGTCCTAACATATGCTAATCCGAGAAACCTAAGTCATAAATGTGTTAGATGAGATCTAAGTAATTTATGGTTTATTTTTAAATTTTAAATCTAATTTTAAATGATTTATGATCTGATCCATATGATGTATTTTATGTTTAGATCTAATCCTCTTATTGTATATGTTGATATGTATTTTTTATTTTGAATCTAGAATGTATATGTATGACATATTTGTTTTGTAGAAATTAAATCGTGAACTTACTTTCTGCAAAATCATAGATTTAAAATCTTAGGACATGATCTAAATAATGAAACAAATCAGATCTAAAACTATATGTTGAATATGATTCAATACAATTTGAAAATATTTCAAATAATAAAATTAGAAACTAGTTCTGAGATTCCATAAACCTAAACCTATAAGACTTGAACTTATTTGTAATTAAGTGATTGTTTAGGATTTAGGTATATGATTTGAAGATCCTAAGATAATTTCATAAAGCATGGGTTAAAGAAAAATGGGTTACCTTTGATCAGGTCCTTAACTGGGTTAGACCTAGGGTTAGATTAAATATGGACATAGTTAAGAAATTGATCAAATCTAATTAATAGTTAATTAGGATTAGATCATTTCTATAGATTACTTCAATAATTGTAGTTGATCAAAGTTCATATATCTAACAAATGGATGCTAATCATAGCTTAGTAGTCGAGCCCAAGTCTTTAGGCAGATCAAATCAAAATTGATAAACCAATTGATGTCTAAGGTAAGTCTGGCATCCTAGATCGATGATTTTTAATTGACAGCCTGCTTACCTGGCCATTTTTTATGGTATCTAAGGAAAGCCTTGGCAGATCCTTCCATCGATCTCACTTACCTGGCCAATATGGTTAATCAAGTTTTTGATTAGGTTGCTCATTGATTCGTGCTAACCCATGTCACATAGAAAATCAGTGAGACTGATTTAGGTGCCCATGGACTGTAATTGAGCCTAGTCCTCATCAGTGACTTGCGAAGTCAGTGGAAGGACTTGACTTAGTGAAGTTAGTGGGAGCAAATTGGTCCATATCCTTTCGATCCTTAAATTACAAATAATTTAAATCCTCTAAAATTATTAGATCCTTAAAATGATAAAGTTATGGGGATAACGGAGTCATAGCCTCCCATTAAGGTGTTTGATAATGGATCCATTAACTCAATAATCATTGGAGGCCCAAAGGCCTGGTGCTTATTGACTAATAGAATTATCATCCATCATATGATGACTTGGATGTGTCTCTCTAATGGTGGTTGGGTTGGCCAACCAAAGTTGGGCCTGATTATTCATTGGTTGGATGCGCCAAGTATGGTCATGTTAATGGTTGGACCTAATTGGATCCTTTTCTGAGAATGCCAAAGCGAACTGATCAGGGCCTACGGCAAAATTAAAATTACGAAAAATTATCTGGAGAAATAATTGATTATGAACCTACTCTTAGATGTGCATGGGTGGGCCAATCAAAGTTGGGCTCATGTGCAGTCTATGTGGATTCTAGTACCTACTAGGTAATTAAAGTAATTCCTCGAATTAGAGGTAGAGGTTGTTGGTTCAAATAAAATAGTGGAAGAACCTTTAGACTAAAGTCCAAGTCTTTAGGCTTAAAATTATTCATATACAATAGATCATTGTTCTCTATTAAGGCTAAATCCTAATTGCTCCTATCACTATTAGACAATGAAGACTTATGGACCCAACTTCGATAATCAGTATCGAAAGTTGAATATTGGTTCAGCAATATGAATGGGTTCGTATTGGAGTTTCTGAGCTCAGTCAAAATAATTAGTCCAAAATTAACCCAAATTAGGCATAGTACTTCTAATGTTTGAAATAGGGTCATAGGAAGAAGATTTGTCTGGCTTTCCTTGACCACAACAGGCAAAACAAGAGAAAGGAGCAAAAATTGCTTATTAAAGATATTATATGATAACACCTTAAAACTTCTCTATATATAATTCTACTACCTGGGTATTAGATACCAGTGGTCTTATGCAATTTGTTGCAAGAACTTAAGGTAAGTGAAATATACACACCCTAAATAGATTATGTCATGGATGTCTATGTTTGGCATTACAGGCTTAGTCATATTGACAAGAATAGGATAAATGGGTTAGCTTGAGAGGAAAACCTCGATATCAATGATTGTAAATCATTGATAGCCTATGAATCTTATCTTCTTGGGAAGATGATAAAGTAACCTTTTACTGAAAAAGGTGAAGGAGCCGATAAAGTTCTAAGTCTCATACATAGTGATGTATGTAGACCTTGAACTTAAGTACCAAAGAAAGACATTAATATTTCATTATAGACGACCTATCTGGGCATAGGTATGTCTGGGATGAATCATTTGAAATATTCAAATGATTCAATCATAAAAAAGAAAAATAAATTGGATAAGGTATTAAAACTCTTCGATCAAAACGAGGAGGCAAATACTTATCCAGTGAGTTTGTGATATACCTAGGAGAGAATAGGATTCTCTCTCAGTGGATTCTTTTTCGAAACACAGTGTATCTAAAAGAAGAAATTAAACTTTGTTAGACATGGTTCAATCTACAATAGGGTATATTTGTCTGCCTATTGTAGGGTTGTGCTCTTGTGACTATTTGTTTTTTACTTTAAAAATTTATACCGAGTTAATCTGTTGCATTGACTCCATATGGGATATGGATCAGGTGTAGACCTAGACTCTCTCACTTTTAGATTTGGAGTTGATCAGCCTATGTCGTATATTTGCACACAGATAAACTTGGATCCTAGTCCAATAAGTGTTTAAGGGTTATTAATTCTGCTATGCTAAAGAACATAAGATGTTCATCAACAGTAGTGCATTCCTTTTAGAAAGAAGTTCCTTAGAGAAGGAATTGATGCCTATCAAGTTAAACTTGAAAAAGTTTGACTAATAGAAAAGAACCGACGTTATCTAATAAACCTACAGAACTGAATTTGATCATATCAATTCTGGAGCCCATTAAAGTGTCACCTTTAAGGAGATCCGGTAGAGTACCGCATTAGCCAGATAGATACTTTAGTGTTTAGATCCAGGATGGCGATCATATTGAGCTTGATGAAAATAAGAAGGATCCAATCACCTATAAGGATACAGTGCAGTGGCCTGATTTTGAGAAGTGGCTTGGAGCCATATGATCCAAATTGAAGTCTATGAAAATTAATAGTGTATGGATACTAGTTGATCACCTAAAGGGATAAAATCCATTGAATGTGAATGAATTTTTAATAGGATCAGAGTAGTGCAGACGGAAAGGTAAGGACCAATAAAGCCCATCCGAGTATCATCCTAGAGTTTGAACATACGTTCTAAATGCATATCTTAGTTATGAAAAATGACAAACCCTGCACTTATTATTGGGCAAAATGTTTTGTAGTGTTATTTCTTGTGATGTTTGAGGATGAAATTCTCTTAATCAGGAATAGCATTCCAATATTGCAAGGAATAAAGGTTTAGCTATCATCTTATTTATCCTTGTACGAGATTAGACATGGTATACTCACTAGAGATAGTAAGCAGATACCGGTCTGATTCAAGTAAGAGCCACTGGAAGATTGTATAGACAATTCCTAAGTATCTGAAAAATACTAAGATCCAATGACTCAAATATGAAAGTACTGACTTAAAATATATTGATGCTTTGATTTCAGTCAGAATAAGATGACAACAAGAGAATGTCGACTCATACCCTAATTGTAGGAGCAATTTGCTGGAAAGGTTCCAATCAGGATACTTTAGCCTATTCAGTTAGTGATGTAGAGTATATCGTGGCATATGATGCTGCCATGTAAGCTATGTAGTTATTGAGGTTCATTAGCAGGTTGGGAGTGGCACCCTCCACCTATGGTCCAATTCTATCATAGCACTGGAGCCATAGCTCGGCTAAAGAATCGAAGGACCAACATATTCTGTATCATTTTCATTTTAGATATTTGATCTGGGTGACGTCGATCTTTAGAAGATCGATGTAAAAGGAGAACTTGATCGACCCATTTGCTAAAGCCTCGGAACAAAGGGGTTCTACGAACTCAAGTGGAAGATAGGATACTTGATATCATTCTGATTGGCTTTAGTCTAAGTGGGAGTTGTTGGAAAATGTGCCCTAAAGCCAATCATCTAAGTAATAAATGATTGAAATTAGTATATGAATTATCTAATAATAATAGTAATTTGATTGTTTCATCATAAAGGTTCTATCTACCTTAAATGAACTCCTAAATTATGATGAAGTCCTTAGAATCAAAATCAATCGATAAAGAAGGATTTATCGGATGGTTCTTAAATTATTCATAATCAAATGATAAGTTATTAACAAAGATGATAACTTATCGAGTGTAGATCGCAGTATACCATATGCATTAGTTGTCCTCATAATCAAGTGGTGTGGAGATACTGGTATGGCATCCAGATGAGATGTAGGAGTACATCTGCACTGAACATGATCAATGTAGCACTCTACTATCAAGAGTACTAGGTAAGGCCAATGGGTATAAGTGTCCCTCTGATCTGAGATCGCCATGGTGACTTACGAGCAACTCACTGTACTTTGGTGCTGGACTGCCTGCATTTCTAATATAGGTGATGAAAGATTTTTGGATACAGTAAAGTACTTGTAGAGTCAATGTGTGAGTCGATGAGATTGACCACTCCTGATTAACTTCAGAAAAAGAATGTCTCGCTGTGTTTCAATTTAGCAAAACCTAGACCAGGGTAATCCTCGTGAGAGTCACAGAATTTACAAAATTTTGAAACACAATAGAGATGATTTATATGAGTATTTGACAGTATACTCAAAGTGGTCTTGAGCATTATTAGTCATAGGAATGAATTATACGGTAACCATGGGCCAGGATTGTAAGAATATTGCTTTGCATGGATTCGACCTATCCGGACATCGGAAACCATTGCTAGATGGTAACTTTGATTGGTACAGAAATTGATTTCTATGCTATAGACTTAGATTCGAACCTATGGAGTCACACATATTAGAGCTTGTAATCTGATCGGATGGTTAATCGATGATTGAGAATCATTTTGAGGTCAAACATTCAATGTGATTTATGTTTGACTTAATGTAGGTATTGCAGGAGGATCGATTAGCAATTGGATTGCTAATTAGCTCAATTTGATTGAGCAATCGAGCTGAATCAAGTATAATTGATTAGATTTAATTAGAATTGATTTGAATTTAATTAGATTAAGTTTAATTAATTTATTAGATAAGTCAATTATAAGGTAAGAATAATTCCTTATTTGACTAGGACTTGGGTGCACCTGATTGACTTAGGATTTAAATTATATTTAAATCTTAATTTAATTAGTTGGATTAGGATCATCCTTAATTAGATTATATTTAATCTAGTTTAAATAAAATTTAAATTAAATTTAAAATAATTTTGATCTAGTCAAACAAGAGGAGTCCCAGTTAGACTGGGACTCTTTCTCTTTAACTTGTGCCTAAGAAAGCCTACACCATATTTTAATTCTAGATTTTTTTCTATGATTTTCATGCCTAAGAAATAATTTTTCACACCCCATTATCTCAGAAATTGGATTTAAATTTGATTTGATCAAAATTAGAAGGAAGTTGAAAATTGTTTCCTACTTGGAAGAGTCTTCTTTGACCCAAACACCTCCCTTCCTTGTGCGCCAACTCTACCCACTCCCCTCTATCTTATTCAATCCTTTTTTCCTTGGTTTTGTGCATGAGAATCAGTGGTTACATGAAAAAATAAGTGGGAGGGGCATCCAACGTCCAAGAGTTGGACGCCCTATAGAAGTCCTCCTTTGACTGGGTTTTGACCTAGTCTTGCAATAAAAGATGGATGCCTCTTATGAGATGATTTTAGGATGTGAAAAATTTTAAAAAAATCAAAAAAAATTAGAGAAAAAAGAGGAAAAGGCTTGGAGGATTTGTGGCACCAAGATTCATGGAGAAGAGCCTTTAATTATGATATCAAAGATTGATGTCTTGAAGAGACAAGGTAAGAGAAGATTGTCTTCTCTTATATATTTCTTTTATGTTTTTCTCTTTCTATTTTATTTATAACTTTTATATGATAAAAATCTAAGTGAGAGAGATGATTTTGGTGTGGGGATGAGTGCTCCAAGTTGTTGGATCATGATATTATTTTTTTGGTCATGATGTGATCATGTCCTGATGCGAGAAGAAGAAGAGAAGAAGGTCTTTTCTTAGGGTTTCTTTGAGAACCCTTCTTCTTCTTATTTTGTAAGATTTTTGTATGAATAAAATAAAAAATCTTAGATCTAGAAACTTAGGAAAAATTCTAGAGGAGAAGGTCTCCTCTTGTCCTAGCATAGAGATATTTTTAGGACATCAACCATTGATGTCCTAAAGGAGAAGATTTGTCTTCTCCTAGGATTTGTTTTTCTTTGATTTTATTTTCTAATTTATGGATAATCCAAGGGTTGGATTCCTTCCTTATTCCTCCTCATGTTCTTCATCTCTTGGAAAGTCCAAGAGATCCGAAGAACATGTATTTGATTAACCATCAAGAGGGATCTGCGAGAAGCTAGCACTTCGAGTTGATCTTCATTTAACGAACCTCCGATCAATGTTGCAAGTTCGTGTAGATCACCTGTAGAGGCTGGATGCATATGCGGCTCCAAAGGAAATAATAGATTCAACCGTGGAGTTCTCGACCAGTGCAAAGATAAGAGTTTCGATCTCTTGGTGACCTAGATGTGACCCAGGGTTAGATCTAGAATTATTCTAGATCTAGATATTGATATGATCAATACCACTTATAATTAATTTAATTATAGATTTATATTTACATCATAACATGTTATAGAACCTTGATGTAGGATTTTGTAATTTGATTACATGCATGTTGTAGATTAAATAGTTTAATCTATGTCTTCAATTGCTCTATATTTTGAAAAAAATTTAAAATCTATGCATGAAATCCTGCATATTTTCTATCAATTTATTCCAACACTCCATTCTTGGATTCATATTTTAAAAAGAATCTCAACAAAGGTTGGGATATTAAGATCATCTATTTCTTTGATGAGGCTACTTGATTGTATTTGAAATATTTCTTTTTGGAGATCCTGGATGGTGATCTCTTTCTTATTTTTAGGTTCAACTCCTTTTAGAAAAGTATTCAGCCTGTATGTTTAAACTTCTTTTTTCTTATTATCCTCTGCTAAAGAGTCTTTTAAGGATTCTTGTTTGAGTTTGATGCTTAGGCTAAGATCTTCATATGTCAGACTGTCATATGGGATCTTTTGATTTCTAAGTTTGATTTTCTCAGAGAAGACTAAATATAATCCTACAAGAAATTTTTTTTTCCAAAGGGTTGGTTGCAATCTTCTTTGGTTAGGAACGCATCCTTGTACCATTTGAAGTCTTAAAGTTTTTTGCACTTGTGGTTTGTTTTGATAGTATCCACAATTTGGTATTTTTCTCATTGCTTAGAAGGAAGTTCCTCCAACCTTTGAGTTGGCTTGTAAAGCCCAAAATCAAGGCCACTATTATGGCCTGGTCCTGGACAATTGCAACCGTGATCACTTGTTGCAATATACCAAAAATGATATATCCAGATTGTCCATTTATATTCCATCTATAAATGGCTTGGGTCGAATACTGGTTTTGTTGCATGGGTTTTTCCTCAAGGCCCATGTCAGGCATGGTTGGTTTGGGCCAATAAGATTTTTGAGGATTTGAACTATAGAGCCTAGTGTTCATGGTCCATTCTCTGATCTTATTGATTTGAAGGTTTTGTTTTAAATCTTCTGGGTCAATACTTGGTATTGGGCTACTTGGGTTGCATTCCTCCATTTGTGGGTCGAATTTCTCTATTTGTTCTAAGTCACTGGACTTATTAAGGTAGTCACTCATCTGGTCTAGGATAGCTATTAATCCTCTTCTTTTTGGGGTTTCAAGCATATTCAGAACAGAATAGATTAATTAAAGTTTTTTATTGATTTCTCCTTGGATTTCATAGGCTTTGAGCATTAGTGCAGTACCAAAGGTTTTAACTCCTGGCCTGTCTATAGCCTTTTGTTCCATTTTTGTAAATTGATCATCCATAGTCTTAAGGCCTTGGTTTGCTAAATTATTTTGTTCTATTGCAGGCCCTTGATCGATGGTTTGGTGTTTTAAGGATGACGAAGAAATTTGAATTTCTTCTATTTCTTTCTCAGAGATTTTGGTTTCAGATTTTATTTGGCTTAGGTTGGGAGACCAACTCGTTTGGAATGGTTGTTTCGGGAATTGGATACTCTAAATCCACCTCTGTTGGTTTTATCTTAATAGATTCCCTGACTGAAGTAGTAGAGTTTTTAATTTCAAGTTTGTTGGTTTTGATTGAGATACTACCTTCCGGTGTGGTGGTAATTACCTTGAAGTAGTTCTTATTTTGATTTATTGGGCTGAGGGAGTCTGGGGAAGACTTCCTTTCTTGGATTTGTTTTACTTGTTTTGGTTGTAGCTTTTTCCTAGAATTCTTGTACTTCTTCTTTTTTATTTGAGGATTTTGATCTAAGTCAAATTCAAGGTTTGGAAATAGGTAGTCTGGATCAGCTTTTGAGTCTTGTTCTAGGTTCAAACTGGATCCAGAGGCTTGGGACTCTTGACTAGAATCCTAGACTTTTGGGTGGATTATGTCAACTCGTTTGGGTTTAGTGTGCATTTCATACCATTCAAAGAAACCTATGTGGTCTTTGATGGAGTTCATGAAATCATACCATTTGGTTCTAAGATTAATCCTTTCAGTTTCATTAATTTTAGTAAAGAAATCGATTCTCTTTGCCTTATTTCCTTTTGAGTGAAAATCCCTTCTAAGTAAGTCTTTATCTAGGATAAATTCCTCACTTAAGTTTGGGGATTCTGCTTGTTCATGGAGTTCTTGATCAAATTTCTTGGGTGGGTTGAACCTTATTTTTGTTTTGAAAGGCATTTTCCAAGTTTTTGCTATTTTTTTGAGTGCCTCTATTTGATGGTTATGTGCTAAGTGGTCAAGGATTTTGGCATAATGGTCATCATACCATTCGAAGAAAGGGATATTTCTTCTTTCAAAGATCATTTGTTTATACCAAATTTCTTTAATAAAATGTTGTTTTTCTTTATCATAAGCTTTGAAGAATCATTGTCTGTTTTTGGCATTTTGTTCTCCATTGAAGTCTCTCCTTAATTGTTCTTTGTTTATTTAAAATTCAGGTATTTCAATCTCAGGATGTAGAGGGTTGTCTATGTTGTGACCTACCTTTTTTATTTCTATTTCTAGTTTTTCCGATTGGTTATGTTTGATGTCTAAGTTGGTTATTATTTCATAATTATTTGGATTACAAGTTTTTGGTTTGAAAGATGGATTTTGGATGGTAGCTTTTGAGGAATCATTGAAAATTGGAATTTTTGAGAGTTTTCTAAGAATTAGGGCCTTTCTTAAGGTCTCTATATTTGGAGGATCATAAAAATATGAAATTTCTTCTTGGATTTCCATACTTGCAGGATAATATGAAATTTCTTCTAGATCTTTCATGTCTGAAGGATCATAAAGATTATCCATGTTTGAAGGATCATAAGGATATGAGTCTTCTATGTTTGGAGGATTATAAAGATCCAAGATTTCTTCTGTGTTTGAAGGATCATAAAGATCCAGGTTTTTTTTATGTTTGGAAGATCATCAGGGTCATAAGAGTCATAAGGGTTATAAGATTAAGAGGGATCATGAGGATATGAATCCTCTTTTGGGGTTTCCATGTTTGAAGGATTGTAACTACTAGTGTTTTTGATATTAGGACTTATAGGATTTTTACTTATCTAGTTGGATAGTACAGGATTTTATCTATGCCAATACTTATCCCTACTTTAATTAGGTCATATAGGATCTTGCTATTACTTATCCCTTCACCTTGGAAAGGGGATGAAGAAGAGTTTCTGGATAAAAAACTTATACTTAATTGAAACTTAGTCACATAAATCTAAGTTGGAGGAGAAAGAAGAGTTTCTGAATAGAAATTCCATGTGTAATTGAAATCTAGTCCCTCAAATCCTGATTCTAATAGTCTGTAGAAAGTGTAAACTCATGCTTAATTATAAACTAGTCCCTCAAATCCTGATCCTAAATGCTACTCATACTTAATTAAAGACTAATCCCTTTAACCCTCAGTCTAAGTGCCACTTGAAAAGTGCTATGCCACCAGCAACGTCCAATGCCACTAAAAAAAGTTTCTTACCCCAAATATGAGTAACTCTAGAAAAGTGTTATGCCACTAGTAACTTTCAATGCCACAACAAAAAAAAAAATTATTTCCCAAATATGACTAACTGGCCTGCCCAACAATGACACTTTCTGGCCTCAAATGGGACTATAGGAGTTACTGCCTCTAGGGAATGATCTCTTCTTTCTTGGAGTTACTTAACACTCGGCTAAAGTCTTATCTAGAAAAAGGTTTCTCCTTTCTTGGAATTATCTAGCACTTAACTCAAAGACTAAGAATGCATGAACTGGTTCAAAACTAACCATAAAATAAACTACTCAAAGATTACAATGCACCAACTAGTTCAAAACTAAGCATAAAGTAGACTGTTCAAAGACTTAAAGACTCAGAATGCACAAACTGGTTCAAAGCTAAGCATAAAGTAAACTATTTAGAGACTAATCTAGATTCTACCATTGCTCAAAAAGCTAGAACTAGTCTGGAATTAAGGATAAGATGATCTATGTAGAGACTACTCTAGATACTTTCTTTCGGGGGTGAAGAGGATAAGTCATAGCTCTGATACCATTTTGTGTATGACTACCAACTAAAATAGGATGGAGATTTAGGCAAAAGCAGAATAAAAGCTCATAGATAAATAAAAAGATAAATAACTTAAAGAGAATTATGCAAAAGCGAAATAAACAACTTGAAAGTGGAGACTACACTAGATACTTTTCATAGCCCAAAAGATAAATAACTTAAAGAGAATTATGCGAAAGCGGAATAAACAACTTAAAATGAGAATAAAAAGTAGTAAACTTTATTACATAGATAGCAAACCTATTTATATACCACAAACTGAAGATAACTTTGAACACTTGAAAGAGCACACTTGCAAACTTGATTACAAAAGCATGAGTAGCATACTAGCAAAAGAAACTAAATACAAGTGGAGGAGAAAAAGCTTGAAAAAAATAAGGAGGAGAAGAAACTGGAGGTCGATTAGGAGGATATGAGGGGGTTCTGGCCCTTGCCTTCCTTCCTTCACTTCTTCTCCTTTTATAGAGTTTGGCGGACTTCAAATTCTTTTGGTTTCACTTGTTGATGACTTGACGTCCTCGTCCTTGATGTACCTTTTATCTTCAAAACCTAAGGGCAAAAAAACATGGGCGCTAGTTGTTTTGGATTTTTGTGGGTGAGAAACTATGGGTTGGTGGAAAACCATGGGCGCCAATTGTTTTGGATTGCTAAGGGCTGCAAAACCATGGGCTGGTGGGATATGGTGGTTTGGTGGCTAGGCATCGTTTGGTAGTTCTTCAGATTGATTTGACTTTAGGAGTTTTGATTGATTTGTTGTAGAGGGAGACCTTATTGGTGGTGCTGGCAAGGGTCTAGCGATGCTGATACACCTTCTGACCCATTTGGCTGGCCTTCATCGTAGTTTGTATGCATCTACTACTATTTGGTCTTGAGTTATGGAGGGATGTTATGGTGTTAATGATGAACTTGAGGAACTATGGTTACTTGAGGTACTGATTCTAATTGGGCAATATTATTGCCCTCTCATTTGAGCTCGCCTGGCGATCTTGTAGGAGTGGTCATTTGTATTGATGTCTTGGCATCCGTCATTTTGGTTGGTTGGCGATCCATTTGCTTGTTGGTTTTATGGTTGGGATGATACTCTTGTTCTTCTTTGGATGGCTGGTACCACATTTTCTAATGAAAGAGAATTTCTTATATGAGAAGAGCTTCTGCCATTTTGTGTAGGTTGGGCTGAGTTGGATGTGTGAATGATGATAGTAATGGATCTTGTGGGGACAAGATCTATGTGTAGATGGATGTGGTAGTGATGGTGTTTTGGCCTACAAAGGTGGTGGTGTCTTCTCGGGTGGCCAGAGCTGAAATTCTGGGAATGGATCATTCTTGAGGTTGGTAAGGAGGCTAGAAGAGTAGCTGAAGAGGTCCGCTTCTTTTTCTTCTTTGGATTTTGGAGGGGCTCCAATGGTAGCTATTTATGGGAGCCATTGGTGGAGCTTGCTGAGGAAACTTCAGGTGGTCTGCTTGATTTGATAGTAGAGTATCTTTGCTTTGCCTTCTATTGAGTTGATAGAAATGATATCTTGGCACATTTGTAACTTTGATGTAAGCTGAGTTTTATATCTGGAAAAGAAAATATTTTCTACCATAGGATTGGTAGATTGTTAGTAAAATAAATTTTTTCCTTTTCCTTTTCTTTTTGCATTTTGCATTTTTCTTCTTTTTTCTTCTTGAGTTATGATGATTGAGGCCGAAGTATCTCATGTCTCTTGTAGGGAGTGTGTCCTTAGATTGATGGTGCTTTGATGATTGCTTTTTGTACCAGGTCTCATGAAGTTGTCCTTGATGTTGAAAAATCATGGCTAGAAACCATGGGCTCCACTTGTTTTGATGAAACCATAGATGGAAGGCCGTAGGCTGTTGTGATTGTGCTTGATGGAAATCTGATTGGTCTTGTTGATCATAGCCACATGTCAACCGATCGAATGAGAAAGTTCATTGGAAGACTGGATGACATGGATTGATTTGGATGACTTGAATTTGAAGAAGTACGGGTGTGCTGATTCTCTGTATGTACTTGATCATCTTGGATTTCTTGGAGTAGTCTGTATGGACTTGAGCAACGTGAATTTTTTGGAGGTGTAGTCCCTCTATAATCGATGAGTCTTCTTTTGGTGGGTCTCCTTCTGTGGGCCTTAGTGAGGCCTAGTGGTATTGCTGAAATTGCAGTACACCCTGGTGGTAAGGATGGGTTTGGTAATAAGTTGCAGAAAGTCCGAATGTCTTGAAGTCTTGGAACCACATGAACATCGGCTTCATTGATGTGCTTGGAAAGGTCTTCGAGCGATTCTCATGAGGTTGGGTTGCCACACAAAGGATGATGTTTTGAATTTTTGGAGGCAGTATCTTTTGAACTATCTTCCAGAGACTGTCCTTTGGCTTCAATTGGTGTTGTTTCTTTTGGAATGACCAGTGCTTGAAACCTGTTAGAGGATGTTGAGCAGGGGGCTTGTTTTGTCTAGGTTTCTTTTTGTTCAATAGTTTTATGCCATGTCTGGGCTTTTGGAGATGGGTTTTGAGAGGATGCTTGGGATTCTTGGGAAAGGAAATCAGGGAGAGAGTTATTCTTTCTCCTTTTGAACTTAATTTGAAAATCAAGGGTTGAATGAGTATCCTATCAATTTGCAAAAGCTTATTTTGGAGTAAAATTTTCAAAAATTTGTTTTACGGCAAGATTTTTGGCATCCTTTTCTAAAATGAATTTTGTAGATTGGCAATCGATTCAAAGTAAAAAGAGATCATTTTGAAATCTTAGAATGCATAAAACAATTGATAAAACTTCTTTTGTGGTTGCATATTTTTTCTGGGTTTTGTTCCAGATACCTGTATGGTATTGGACTAGTTCTTTGTTCTGAGTTTCTATTGTTCTTATTGGTTGAATTTGGCTTTCTTCCGTCAGAGGAGGGTTCCTTTTGCATCTACCATAGAGCGGCTTGGTAATAGTTTTTGGATCCTTATCATGGTTCCGAAGAATTTTGTCAGAAGGTTTGGATTTAAATTCTAGAATTTTCAAGGTGGGTTTGGTGGTTTCTTGATTTGTTTCATAGCCTAGAAACCTAATTGGTGTTTTAAAAGGGTTCAATTTTGATGTAGGAAAGGCAAGATGTTTGTCATGTTGCTTTGAAAATACTTTTGCTTTTGTAATCCTAATTGGATATCTTATCAAAGGTTTGTAATTGGTAATAAGTTCAAGTTTTGGGATACTTCTTTCTATCTCAGTTCTTTTTTGAATATAGAAAGATACGAGAGACTAAGGAGATGTACTCAGTCTAATTAGGTTTTTGCTTAAAAGGGAGTAGATTTCCTTTTTGCAGTGTCCTAAAACATTGGAATTCATCAGGTTGTTGGAATTATCTTTCAGAGGTTGGAGTATTTTGGTGGGTAGGAAGAAAAGGTCTTGACCTAGGAGCCTAGTTTTAATCCTATCTTCAACGTAGAAAGGTTTGATCGTACTTAAGAAAGGTATAACTAATTAACTTAAAATTTTGATAAGTATGAAGGAGGTTTTTAAATAGGTGTTAGTGTTATAGACAAAGGTATTGATTTTTAGTTCTAAACCACCAATAGTGGTTAGTTTATCTTTGATTTTGACAAATTTTGTGGCTATCAGGCCCTTTTGAATGTAGTTTTGATCACCTAGGCTAATCAGTGCGATAGTTTTTTGTCCAAAACTATCTATTAGTAGGTTAATTCCAACTCTCCATTCTTGGATTTGTATTTTAAAAAGAAACTCAACAAAGAATAGGATATTAAGATCATCTATTTCTTTGATGAGGCTACTTAATCGTGTTTGAATTATTTTTTTTTGGAGATCCTGGATGGCAATCTCTTTCTTATTTTTAGGTTGAAATCTTTTTAGAAGGTTATTCAGGCTATATATTTGAACTTCTTTTTTCTTATTGTCGTCTGCTAAAGAGTCCTTTAAGGGTTGTTGTTTGAGTTTAGTGCTTAGGCTAAGATCTTCATATGTCAGACTGTCATATGGGATCTTTTGGTTTCTAAGTTTGGTTTTCTCAGAGAAGACTGAAAATAATCCTACAAGAAAATTTTTTTTTTCGAAGGGTTGGTTGCAATCTTCTTTGGTTAGGAACCCATCCTTATACCATTTGAAGTCTTGAAGATATTTGCACTTGTGGTTTGTTTTGATAGTATCCACAATTTGGTGTTTTTTCTCATCGATTAGAAGGATGTTCCTCCAACCTTTGAGTTGGCTTGTAAAGCCAAAAATCAAGATCACTATTGTGGCCTGGTCCTGGGCAATTGTAACCATGATCACTTGTTGCAATATACCAAGAATGATATATCCAGATTGTCCATTTATATTCCATCAATAAATGTTTTGGGCCGAATACTGATTTTGTTGCAAGGGTTTTTCCTCAAGGCCCATGTCAGGCATGGTTGGTTTGGGCCAATAAGATTTTTGAGGATTGGGACTATAGAGCCTGATGTTCCTGGTCCATTCTCTGATCTCATTGATTTGAAGGTTTTGTTTTAAATCTTCTAGGTCAATACTTGGTATTGGGCTACTTGGGTTGGATTCCTCCCTTTATGGGTTGAATTCCTATGTTTGTTCTGAGTCACTAGACTCATTGGGGTAGTCACTCATCTGGTTTAGGATAGCTATTGATCCTCTTTTTTCTGAGGTTTCAGGCATATTCAAAACAGAATGGATTAATTGAAGTTTTTTATTGATTTCTCCTTGGATTTCATAGGCTTTGAGCATTAGTGTAGTAGAGGTTTTAACTCCTAGCCTGTCTATAGCCTTTTGTTCCATTTTTGTAAATTGGTCATCCATAGTCTTATGGCCTTGGTTTGCTAAATTATTTTGTTCTGTTGTAGGCCCTTGACCGAAGGTTTGGTGTTTTAAGAATGATGAAGAAATTTGAATTTCTTCTATTTCTTCCTCAGAGATTTTGATTTTAGGTTTTATTTGGCTTAGGTTGGGAGACTCAACTCGTTTGGAATGGGTTGTTTCGAAAATTGGATACTCTAAATCTACCTCTATTGGGTTTATCTCAACAGATTTTTTGATTGAAGTAGTAGAGTTTTTAGTTCCAAGTTTGTTGGTTTCGATTGAGATACTACCTTCCGGTGTTGTGGTAATTACCTTGAAGTAGTTCTTATTTTGATTTATTGGGCCTAGAGAGTCTAGGGAAGACTTCTTTTCTTGGATTTGTTTTACTTGTTTTTGTTATGGCTTTTCCCTAGAATTCTTGTACTTCCTCTTTTTTATTTGAGGATTTTGATTCAAGTCAAATTCAAGGCTTGGAAATAGGTAGTCTAGATCAGATTTTGAGTCTTGTTCTAGGTTCAAACTGGATCTAGAGGCTTGGGACACTTGACAAGAATCCTTGACTTTTGAGTGGATCATGTCAACTCGTTTGGGTTTGGGTGCATTTCATACAATTCAAAGAAACATATGTGGTCTTTGATGAAGTTCATGAAATCATACCATTTGGTTCTAAGATTAATCCTTTCAGTTTCATCGATTTTAGTAAAGAAATCGATTCTCTGCCTTATTTCTTTTTGAGTGAAAATTTCTTCTAAGCAGGTCTTTATCTAGGATAAATTCCTCACTTAAGTTTGGGAATTCTGCTTGTTCATGGAGTTCTTGATCAAATTTCTTTGGTGGGTTAAATTCTATTTTTGTTTTGAAAGGTATTTTCCAAGTTTTTGCTATTTTTTTGGGTGCCTCTATTTGATGGTTAGGTGCTAAGTGGTCAAGGATTTTGGCATAATGGTCATCATATCATTCGAAGAAAGGGATATTTTTTCCTTCAAAGATCATTTGTTTATACCAAATTTCTTTTATAAAACCTTGTTTTTTTTTATCATAAGCTTTGAAGAACCATTGTCTATTTTTGGCATTTTGTTCTCCATTGAAGTTTTTCCTTAATTATTCTTTATTTATTTGAAATTCAAGTAATTCAATCTCAAGATGTAGAGGGTTGTCTATGTCGTGACCTACCTTTTCTATTTCTATTTCTATTTCTAGTTTTCCTTATTGGTTATGTTTGATGTCTAAGTTGGTTATTATTTCATAATTATTTGGATTACAAGTTTTTGGTTTGAAAGATGGATTTTGGATGGTAGCTTTTGAGGAATCATTGAAAATTGGAATTTTTGAAAGTTTTCTGAGAATTGGGGCCTTTCTTAAGGTCTCTATATTTGGAGGATCATAAAAATATGGAATTTGTTCTTAGATATCCATACTTGAAAGATCATATGGAATTTCTTCAAAATCTTTCATGTCTGAAGGATCATAAAGATTATCCATGTTTGAAAGATCATAAGGATATGAGTCTTCTTCTATGTTTGAAGGATCATAAAGATCCGAGATTTCTTCTGTGTTTGAAGGATCATAAAGATCCGAGATTTCTTTTATGTTTAAAAGATCATCAGGGTCATAAGAGTCATAAGGGTTATAAGAGTAAGAGGGATCATGAGGATATGAATCCTCTTCTGGGGTTTCCATGTTTGAAGGGTTGTAACTACTAGTGTTTCCGATATTAGAAGGAGCTATAGGATTTCTACTTATCTAGTTGGGTAGTACAGGATTTTATCTATACCAATACTTATCCCTACTTTAGTTGGGTCATACAGGATCTTGCTATTACTTATCCATTCACCTCGGGAAGAGGAAGAAAAAGAGTTGTTGAATAGAAAACTTATACTTAATTGAAACCTAGTCATAGAAATCTGAGTTGGAAGAAAAAGAAGAGTTCCTGAATAGAAACTCCATATGTAATTAAAAACTAGTCCCTCAAAATCTGATTCTAATAGTCTGTAGAAAGTGTAAACTTACGCTTAATTGTAAACTAGTCCCTCAAATTGTGATCCTAAGTGCTACTCATACTTAATTAAAAACTAGTCCCACTAACCTTGAGTCTAAGTGCCACTAGAAAAGTGCTATGCCACCAGCAACGTCCAATACCACTAAAAAGAGTTTCTTATCCCAAATATGAGTAACTCTAGAAAAGTGTTATGCCACTAGTAACTTTCAATGCCACAAAAAAAAAAAAATATTTCCTAAATATGACTAACTATCCTGCCCAACAATAGTACTTCCTGGCCTCAAACGAGATTGTGGGACTTACTGCCTCTAGGAAATGATCTCTTCTTTCTTGGAGTTACTTAACACTCGGCTAAAGTATCATCTAGGAAAAGATTTTTCCTTTCTTGGAGTTACCTAGCACTTAACTCAAAGACTCAGAATGCACGAACTGGTTCAAAACTAAGCATAAAGTAAACTACTCAAATATTAGAATGCACGAACTAGTTCAAAACTAAGCATAAAGTAGACTGTTCAAAAACTTAAAGACTCAGAATGTACGAACTGATTCAAAACTAAGCATAAAGTAAACTATTCAGAGACTAATCTAGATTCTACCATGACTCAGAAAGCTAGAACTAGTCTAGAATTAAGGACAAGATCTATGCAGAGACTACTCTAGATAGAGACTATTCTAGATACTCCCTTTCGAAGGCGAAGAGGACAAGTCATGACTCTGATACCATTTTGTGTATGAGAAAAAATAATAAATCATGAATACTATCAAAAGAAATCCTGACGGCCAAGCCATCAAAGATGAAAATGGAAACAAAATACAAGATGCTTTTAGTTGTTTTGAAAATAGGAGTCAGAGATTAATAAAATTTGTTTTGAAATATCGTTTCGCAAAATCAACATGGAATAAAACCCTTTGTTTTAAAAGATTAGTTTGAAATTTCAGAATGCATAAATTGATGCATATATCAATATTTTTGGTATGAAGTTTAAAAATATTATTGATGATTTTTTGTAATTCTGATAGAGCATTTTTAAGTTCGGAAGGTATTACTTTCCACTCAGATTGGCCAAATGGGGCTGCAAAAGCAATTTTTGAGGGCTTGATGATACCAATTCTTGGAATATATATATATATATATATAAAATAGAATCTATAGTAGCATAGTAGAAAAAGGAGATGCTCTGTATTTGTGCATAACCATTGGCAACTAACAATAACATTATTGAACATAATATTAGCATAAAAGATAATGCAAAAGCTTAAAGCTACTAGGTGGGCACATGAAAAGTGTAACATCCTGAACCAGCAAAATAATAGATTAAAAGATTTGTGTTCATGTATGTATGGCTTAGTGATTTATTTATGGTATATTTGAGCCACTTAATCTTAATTATAAATTAATTTGAATTAAAATTATGTTGCTAAGGTTTGTTGAGGCCATTTCAGACCAAATTATGACTATCTGCCATTGTGAGTTTTGAAAATTTTTTAAGTCTGAAAACTAGCACCTATCTAAAGAGCTATATAAAATATGGATTTTCTAGAAACTAAAATGGATGGTAATTGATTCTTTGGTATTGGTGAGTCATAAAATAATTTTTAATAAATTTTTAGATTCTTTAATCTATTCATTCCGAGGAAAGAAAATTTTAGAAGTTTTGAATTTGAAAAAACTTGAGTTAGAACCCAAGTTTTGATATCTTATTTTTGAGAATTTTAATTTTTTAAATATTTTTATTGATTCCAAATGGGGGGTATTTTCTTATTTACATTTATGTTTTAAAGTTAATAGAGAATAAAATAAATGAGGACATTAACTTTCTATCTTTTTGAGAGAGCCAGCCAGATTTGAGTTCGAGCTAATTTGAGTGACACTCGAGCTAACTAGATTTGGGGCCAAGCTAGCTCGACCAGTGAGAACAGAAAAATGGTGCTGATTGTAACACTTTAAAAGTTAAATTTTTAAATAAATTTTTAGAAAGTAATTTAATAAGTGGCTTCCTTGGGTTGTGCCATATAATTAAAAGAGAGAGGGAGAGGTGTGTTGGCTTTCTTGAGGAGTGACACCTAGCAAATCCTCTCTCTACTTTATTCTTTTTCCAAAATAAAAGCTACCAGTTACTTTTTTGTGGTTCTAAGTTCTTTAGTTAACTAGAAAGGGTATATAAGGAAAGAGAGCTAAGAGAGTTTTGTTTTCAGTTGGTAACTAAGAGGAAGTAGTTGGCAAAGAGAAAAGAGATTGATAATTTGAGTTGAAGAAAAAAGTTGTTGAAGTTGAAAAAAGAAAATCTATTTCTAGCTGGCAGCAGTAATTTAGTCACATGAGGTAAGATTTTTAAACTTCAAACTAGATTTAAATTGATCATTTAAGTAGTGTTATTAGATGAGATATTGTAGTAAAGTAAAATATGTCATTTAAACTTGGATTTGAAGGTGAATTATATTGCTTATGTTGCTAAAACTATTTAAATAGTTTAGTCATAAGTTGAAATGATGTTAGCTGATTTTGAAATCATTTGTGACTTGGGAAGTATAGTTAAATGTATGGAATTTTTGAGTGATAACAAAGTTTAGTTAGACCTAATCTAGAATAAAGCAAGTACTGAAGTCAAATGAGAATTTAAAGAGCTTATGAGTAAAAGTAGAAGAAAGATTAAATGAGAATAAGAGTTAGAGGAGTTAAGAATCAATCTAAAGCAGAGCATGCATCTTTATTTTCATGTATCATGTGATATGATGTTGATATATGTGCATGTACCCATTTGAATAGGGAAGGAAGAAAGCTCAAGATGGTGTTTCAAGTGATATAAGCACCAAAATAAGAAAGATAGCATAGTAGCTAGTTAGAACTTGATGTGAGTAAATTTTCTATCTAACAATGATGTTTTTCTTTATTAAACCTTACTATTAAAGGGATATGCCTTGAAAGTGAATTGTTCTTTAATTATGTTGCATTGATTATGTGATTGCAACTTTGGTGATGGAAGTGGTTGTCATGGTTGACATGTTATGTATATGTATGGTATGTGTGTATGTATAATCTTGTGGGAATAGCAAGGCAAGTTTTAAGCAAAAAGCATTTTATTGAATTGATTTTCAGTAGGTGACCCACAGGAGTGATCAACATGTGTAGTGAATTATGATATTGTTTATGAAAAAAATATTTAGTTGGCACCTCCATAATGAAACTTTGCACACATGGGGCTCTATACTATTATGGCCATATCAACTATTCTTGGTAGGGGTACGCTGGGGTGTAGTCGGCAGTATTGATGAGCTACCATCTTCATAGTCTTGTTTGAATATATAGTTTTGGCCGTTTCGACTGTCCTTGGTAGGGGTGTGCTGGGATACAGTCGACGATATTTGGCAGGTTTATTTTATTGAGCTAGCAGCTTCATAGTTTTGTTTGATTCAGTAGTAGTGACCATATTGACTGTCTTTGATAGGAGTGCATTGGGATATAGTTGGCGGTAGTTAACAATTTGATGTTAGTTAATTGGTTATATGGTTGTATTTTTGTTTAGCGAGCAAAAGCTTTCTTGAATGTATTGTTAGTAATTGGTGTGTATGTGAGACATAGATCTCAAATGAATCAGTGTGCTATAATTTATTTTAACTTAGCAAAACTTTCTTCCGGTAAAGTGATTAGTTTGTGACTTTATTCTTATTTAGTTTATATTTGTTTGAAAGTATAGCAAAAGTATGAGTTATATGTTATTATAATAAGTATTATAGCTATGTTTTCTAGTTTTTCATTAATAGATTGATTATTTTCTCACTGAGATTTTTCAAGTCTTACCCCTCACTCATTTTAATTGCAATTTTGAAGTAGCTGAGCTCAGAGGTTTGTATCAGCATGTGTACTAGCAGCTATCCTAAAAAAAGAAGTTGATTATATGAATCAGGGAAAGGGAGTTGATAGTACTTTGAGTTGTATTAAACAGCTATGTTCTTAAACTAGAAACTATTATGTACATTTTACTTCTAGAATGTATATATATAAAAGTGAAGTTTTATTTATAAAATACTGAGTTTGAATTTATGAAATGATGAGTTAAAAGGGAGTGTAACTATTATGTACATTTTACTTCTGGAATGTATATATATAAAAAGTAAAGTTTTATTTATGAAATATTGAGTTTGAATTTATGAAATGATGAGTTAAAATGGAGTGTTTCTTTTAGTAGACTAAAAAGATTTAGTTGAAATGCTCATGATGCAAATTTATAGGATTGATTAGCTTAATTAAAAGTAGTATACTAAATAATGTTATAGTTCAGCATAGTTATAGTTTAGAAATCCTATTAACCTTTAGATAAGGATGGGGTGTGGCACCATCACTCATAGTTAAATAGGGGTGGGGTGTTATAGAAAGGATGCTAAATAAACAAATTTAAGAAAATTAATAAGGAAAAGAACACAACAAATATAATAACATCATACTTGGGATAGGGGATAGAAGTGAAGGAAGCAATGCAGGGTTTGCAGTGCTACTTTCGAAATTTTTTTTAAAAATAGCTAAAATATAGTAAAAAATTAATTAATCTAATTAGTTAATTTTTGATCATATCAGAATATTAAGCTCTACACTAAGAATCTAAACATAATATGCATCCATTCATATAGATCTGAAAATAAAACTATGTAGCAAACTCTTTACAACATCTATCTATTCAAAACATAATATCATTTCATGGGTAGTTGATCACCGCAATCTAAATCCATCGGATAATGCTTTGGTATCATACCATAGCTGCATACATGTCTGATTTCTATGGTTGGTCCACACGGAGCTCCTAGTCCCAATCAGCCCCATTGGAGTGCTAGCTCCTCGTCGGAGCCTTCAATGGCTGATCACAATCGATCCAATCGATCATATATTTTTTAATTTTTTATATATTTTAAAGAATTAGAACATAAATACTGGATGATGATGAAGTCGTGTTTCAAATTTGGTGGCGATCCGATGCTCACAGCACTCGATCTCTCCACCGGAACTTAGATTCCCAAATCTAGGATTTCACTCTGCCCAAAAAACCTGACACACTAAAAATCCTATCACGCCCTCTCTGTGTGGTGTTTCTCTATGAAACAAGTTTTTATGGAAAGATGACATTCAGATATACAAACTCTATTTAGATCATATCTAAAAATTGGATATCTTTAGAGATGAAAATCAGAAGAGAAGAGAGGCATGAGGAAAAAATAAGGTGCTGTAGGATCCTGCTCACCTTCACTCCGAGATTTTTCTCACTAAAAACTAATGCCCAATCATATTAAAATTTTTACCATGGAATTCTAATCCCCTCTATTGCAATGCACAAAAATTCTCATAATTTATTGTCGCGAATACCATGGAAAAGGTGCATGGAAAGAGATAAGGGTCGGAGGTTGAACTTGTTTCAACCTCCCAACCAACATCAAATTCAAAAACCTTCTTATCCCTATCCAACACCCACACCAGAGTATTTGATGCATAGAAGGACTCTCCTTCTACGTGTCCACTTTGAGAATGCACAAAAAATTGTGTGAAGTAAAATCAAAGTGGGGGTGGGGAAAGATAAGAATGAGAGGGAGTTGAGAAGTTTCAACTTCTACATTGAGTTCAAAGTTCAAATTATTTTGACCAGTCCAACCATTGGATCAGGTCAAAGGTAGAAGAGATAAGGGGCATAGAAGGTATCTGGGTGTAAGAAAAAATTCACATAAAATAAAGAGGGGCATGGGTCAAAGTTTGGTCAAATATTGTAGGCACAGGGAGTTGAAAGTTCAAACCTCCTTTGATTTTTCAAAATTGGTTTCAACTAAACCAATTATTTCAGACCCAATAAGATCGGGTCAAATCTAACTAAATTAGGCTTAACCCAACTTATTAAATTTCTAATCAAATTAGAAATTAATTTGGTCCAGCCTCTGATTAAATTAGGGTCAAATCTTCCATAGCGATTAGGTCAACTCACGACCTGATTGGGTCAAACCCAATCGAATCTAATTCGATCAAACTTGATCAAATCTACATTTCTCAATCAAATTGAGTTAATCAATAATCAAATTACTAATTAATTCTTCAATAAATATAGAGTCCCAATCGGATGGATGTCTGGAGAATAGAGTCCATCAACATGAAACTCCTGAAGAGTCCCAAACCAGTAGGACTCTTGAACTCGGTATCCCAAATGAATCAAACTCACGATCATAGAGTCCCAGACCAATGGGACTCTTGATCAAAGAGTTCTAAACAAGTAGAACTCAGAGAAACAGTCCAATGAGACTCTTGGTCATAGAGTCCCAGTCCATTGAGACTCTTGACCATAGTGTCCTAGGTCATCAAGACTCAAGATCAGCCATCAAATCAGATAGGAACTCCTTATATGTGTGACCCTATAGGTTCAAATCCTAAATTGATAGCATAGAAATCAAATTTCTGTACCAATCGATGTGACCATCTAGCAATGATACCCGACATTTGAATAGGTCAAAAAGTCGCAACGCAACAATGTCGAATATGTGGAATATGGTTATCGTATAATTCATTCCCTTGACCTTAATGCTGAAAGGATGATTTAGGGTTTACTGTCAATCCTAAAATTTATCCATAGTATATTTCAAAATTTTGCGTCCATCATATGGACTACCCTGGTCGAGGATTTATTAAATTGAAATACAGCGATGCACTTGCTCCAACACTTGGAGGGATCAATCCCATCTTGACTCACACACTGACCAGTCAAGTACTTGACTACACCCAGTAGCCTTCTATCATAGAATTAAAAATTTAGGTAGTCTGGTACCTAAGCATAGTGAGTTGCTTGCAAGTCACCATGGTGGTCTCAGATCTTAGGGACACTTATACCCATATCCTTCGGGGCTAATCTTGACAGAAAAAAAGCTCCAGAGTTGGTCACGTTCAGTGTAGATGTACCCATACATCTCACTTGCATGCCATACCAGTATCTCAATATTCCTTGGTTACAAGGACAACCAACCTATATGGCACACAACGATCTATACTCGATAAATATTATCATCCTAAGTAACAACGTATCTTTTGATCGTGAATAATTTAAGGACTAAATAATAAATCCTTCTTTATCGAATCTAGATAGTCCTAAGGACTTCATCACAATACAAGAGTTTATTAGAAGACAACAAATTTTGTGATAAAAAATATCACAATAACTTTTATTAATTTATGATTTATATATAATTATAAATATATAGCCCAACCGTCAATAGGATGATGATTAGCTTTGGAATATATTCCCAACAAGAAGACCCATGGAAGCATGCTTACAATCTAGTAGTGGATCGCTTTCTTTTCCAAAGCTAAATAGATTCATCTATAATTGAAAGAAAAATCTAGTTTTTTGGGTCAGGTTCGTTCAAATCTGATTGGATCAAGAGAGATATTTTAAAAATTTTTCTCTTAGATCCAGATCAGATTTGAGACTTTTTAGATCTGATATTATTGATCTAATAAAAAATAAAATAAAATAAAAAATAAATTAAATCTAATTTAATTTACCTTGTTGAGGGTAATCTGATTACCATGTGATGATCTTGATGTCTGCCTGAGGTTCTGGATCTAGCCACGTAAGTGCCTGACCTCTATCGGTATCCACTCAGATAGGATCTAGAGATCTTCTCCTTCTTTATCATCTCTCCAAAAATTAGATCTAGATCTGATTTTGAAGATCTTCAAAACTCCTTTCGAAGATGTGAGTTGTCTCTTGCAGCAATGCTGCCTTCTTCCATTTCCTGTCGCCTTTCTCTTGCTTGGATCGCACCAAACTAAAGCCCAAAAATTCTTGGGCATGGGTAGGAGAGAGAAGATCTGAAGATGGCATGGAGGAGGGAGAGGGGCAGCCTTGTGGCATGGGCAATAGGTTAGACTCTCTAGATCTTGGCGCAGATAGGGTTTTTATAGATCCTATTGCACCATGCAGTGCCACATCATCTCGGCCAATCATGACCTTTTGTGCAATCAGATCTAAATCTAATTGATGGGATGATATCATCTAATCCAATCAGATGAGAGCCCCTCTGAATCATCCTTAGATGATGTCAAGACTGACCAAAGATAAGTCTATGGCGCCACCTAGGTAGAGTCCCTAAAGTAACCTGGAGTCCTATCTATATGGAAATCCAGGCATCATTATCCTTGGGCGCACGCCTCCTTAGGCATGCACCCCATCCCTTTCTACTTTTTAGTAGAGGGACAAAGCTCCATCTTCTCTCCTATAGGTGCATGACACATCGATAGATGTCTAAGTGTCAATGGTCAACGTTTGACCAAAGTCAAAAGACAAGATTTAGCAGGTGATGAAAAATGTTAGGTGTTGTCTCAAATTTGTCTCATAAATTAAGAAAACCCTTTTCTAACCTGGACAAGCTTCAGTCAGACCAAGTAAAGATACCTGAGTGAGTCCAAATATATTTGGCTCAGTTGAGACAACTTTTAATGATAATTAAAAGAGAACATTAGGCTTAATCGTGTACTAGCACAATTTCCTTGAACCTAATTGAATCTAAATCAAATCAATTGAACTAGATTAGTCCAATTGATGATATCCAGATCGAAACTATTATTTGTGTGACCCAGTTAGGGTTAGTTTCATATGGTAATGAGATATGTCGTGATCTCTATCATCGACATCATCGAAACATCTTTCGATGGATCAAAACTTTTCTGATTCAAACAACTAGTATGATTGATCATCTAAATCATTCTAATTGCTCTCAAAATCCACCAACGAGACCTAGCAGCATATGATGGCAATGCATCAAAACTAAAAATGAACCTCTCGATGTAGTTACTTATGTGATTAAGTTCTTCTATCTTGAGCCCTGACAGGATTAGGGTTAAGGTATCTCGTCAAATCCTAATATCCGTCATATGATTAATCATTTGATTCAAGTCTAATGTGAAAATCTTAATAGAAACTCTTTCTATTATTTCACTCTGCCATGGCCATGGACTTATGGACTTGATTCTCATGATCATTATAGGGCTACTCCTCATCTACCGAGGTAGATAGATTCTCTATTGGTGCAATCCAATTTCTATAATGAACATACTGTAGCCAACATACACCTCAAGATTTTGAATGGCTAGGAGATCGAGTTATGATGTAGCCAAACTATAATACCCTCAAGGTGAACTGTCGATGCACCTCAGATTAAAGAATTAGACATACAACTGCAGCTTCGAGCCAGTCATTGATGAGAAGGTAGACTTTCTAATGACTACTCGAGGTGGTCACGCTCAGTGCCCTCGTTCTCTAACGAGTACCTATATTCTTGCTCTGGTGTCTCTATACCGTAGACTCAAGACTCATCTATCCTAAAGAAGCAAACGTACACTAATCTTCCAGGTCAATCACCATCCTCAGATGATCCTACTATCGGAAGCATTGTATGAGTTAATAATGAAAATTCATGTCTTAAATTTTCAACTCTTAAAAATAAGAACTATCATTGCCATTAACTCAAGGGATGTATCACAGACACTAAATATACAACATGATAGAAAATAACCCATTTTATTATTTATAGTCAAAATTATAATTTTACCCTTAGAAGTGTATAACAAGTGTCAGCCAATTCTGGCTTCTAGGGCACATATATCTAACAAACTTTCACTTGACCTAAAGCTAATTGGCTATAAATCTAAGTCCCATCTTCTCAAGGTGGGCTTCGATCTTCTGCTGGCCTAACGGCTTTATGAGTGGGTCTGCCACATTGTCTATGGGGTCGACTCTCTTGACCTCGACGTATCCTTTCTCGAGGTAATCATGGATGAGGTGGTATCGCCGTTCGATGTGTTTAAATTTCTGATGAGACCTCAGCTCCTTAGCAAGGACTATGGTGCCATTATTATCGTAGTACAGAGGAATGGCATCTGATGGCATCACTTCGATCTTTGCGGCGAACTTCTTATAGTAGAATGCCTCCTTCGCTGCTTCTGACATAGCGATGTATTCTGCTTTCATGGTGGAATCTGCTATTACTGTCTGTTTGGAACTCTTCCAACTGATAGCACCACCATTACGCATAAATAAATTCTCAGATGTCGTCTTTCGATCATCTATATCGGATATAAAATTTGAGTCTGTATACCTTTGGACTTTGAGTTCTTCATTACCAAAATCCAAGAACATATCCTTAGTTCTTCTTAAGTACTTAAGGATACATTTCATAAAAGTCCAGTATTCTTCTTCTGGATTTGACTATATCTGCTTGTGACACTCACAGCATGGGCTATATCAGGTCGTGTACATAACATGGCATACATGAGGCTCCCTATTGCAGAAGCATAAGGGATCTTGCTCATGCGTTCAATCTTTTATGGTGTGTTGGGACATATTTTCTTAGAGAGATGAATGCCATGTCTGAAGGGTACCAATCTCCTCTTAGAGTTTTCCTTGCTAAACCTTTTTAGCATTTTCTCTATGTACATCTTCTGTGAAAGACCTAGCATTCTATTCGGTCTATCTTTATAGACTTTAATTTCTAGCAAGATGGATGCTTCTCCTAGATATTTTATGGAGAATTCTTTAGATAACTATATTTTAACTATGGTCAACATGAAAATATCATTCCCAATAAGGAGGATATCATCCATGTACAGTACGAGGAAGATAATAGCGCTCTCACTGACCTTTCTGAAAACACATAGTTCCTCCTCATTCTTGATAAAACTAAATAATTTGATCACATCATTAAAATGAGTATTCCAACTCTGAGATGCTTGCTTAAGTCCATATATGGACCTTTGCAGCTTGCATACTTTGTGATCAGTATCACTGGATGTGAAACTCAGTGACTGTTTCATATAGATATCTTCCTCAAAATATCCATTTAAGAATGCCATTTTTACATCCATTTGCCATATTTCATAATCAAAATAGGCTTCAATAGCAAGCAATATGCAAATGGATTTAAGCATGGCTATTGGCGAAAAGGTATCCTAATAGTCAATGCCTTCACGCTGATTATAATCTTTTGCCACTAGTCTAGTTTTAAATATCTCTACACTCCCATCTACACAAATCTTTCTCTTGTAGATCTATTTACACCCAATAGGTACTATACCTTCTGGTGGATCTACCAAGGTTCGGACTTGGTTTGAGTGCATCGAGTCAATTTTTGACTTCATTATCTCTAATCATTTCTCGAAGTCGATATCTGATATCGTCTTGTTATAGGTTTTGGGATTATTACCATGAACACCATTACCTATGAGGAATATTTTCTCTACTTTCTCTAAAATAGTACCTAAGTACCTCTCAGAGGGATGGAAAATCCTTTTCGATCTTCGAGATGGAGGAGGTAGTGATTGTATTGGCTCAACCTGATTTGGTTCCAAAGGGTCCATAGCTCTTTGCTTTGGGAGACTTTCTCCTCTAGCTTGATCTGCTTTCCAATGTCATCATCTTGAATAAACTATTTTTCAAGAAAGATACATGTTGACTCACAATCACATTATGATCTTCTGGAATGTAGAAATAATATCCTAATGACTCTTTAGGATATTTTATGATTTGAGCTCTAAAGGACCTATAGTCTAACTTGTCTGCTTGTTGTCTTTTGACATGAGCCGAACAATCCCAAATTTTGAGATGACTCGAACTTGGTTTCTTATCATGCCATATCTCATACGGTGTGGTAGGAATGATTTTAGAAGAAACCCTATTCAGTAAATATATAGCAGTTTACAAACTGTGTTTCCAAAGAAAATCAGGAAGGTCTGTGAAGCTCATCATGGATTGGACCAAATATAATAAGATCCAATTTCTTCGTTCTAAAATCTCATTGAGTTGAGGTATTTCAGGTGGAGTCCATTGAGAGACTATGCCATTAAGCTTGAGATAGTCCAAGAATTTTCGACTAAGGTATTCACCTCCTCGATCTAATCGAAGAACCTTAATGAATTTTTTAGTTTGCTTTTCTACTTCATGTCTGAATTCTTTAAACTTTTCAAAGGCTTCAGACTTGTGTCTCATAAGATACGCATACCCATATCGAGATAAATCATCGGTAAAGGTTATGAAGTAGACAAAATTGCCTGTAGTCGGCACATTAAATGGGCCACATACATCAGTATGCACTAAGGCAAGTAAATCCGTGGCCCTTTCCTCATGTCCCACAAAAGAGAGTTTAGTCATTTTGCCATGAAGACATGATTCATAAATTGGATATGACTCAAAAGTCAATGAACTCAATAGCCCGATTTTCTTTAATTTGTTAATCCTATCTTCTGCTATATGACCTAGTCTAAGGTGCCACAGATACCTATCGTTTGGACTATCCCTAGGTTATTTTGATTTTTTGGCATTCATATTTTGCTCGATATTAAAAATAGATACATCAATATGTAACTGGTAAAGATCGTTAATAAGAAAACCACTTGCAATTTTATTTCTTTCATAAAGAATGTTATAATGGTCGTTAAGAAAACTAATTACATAGCCTTCTTATGCTAAACATAAAATAGAAATCAAATTCCTACTTGCTGCAGGCACATAATAACAATCCCTAAGTACTAAATCTAAACCAGATGGTAGTCGAAGAGGGTAGGTTTCCACGGCCATAGCAGCAATTCTTGCTCCATTTTTGATGCGTAGGATCATCTCACCATCCCTCAGCCTTCTGCTATCCTCAAGACCCTACATGAAAGTGCACAAATGAGCACCAGAACCAGAGTCAAGCACCCAATTAGATTCAGAAGAAATCATAAGGTTAGATTCAATAACGAGCATACCTCTAAAAGGACCTGCCTCCTTATTCTTCAGGATGGCTAGGTATGAAGGGCAGTTCCGCTTTCAGTGGCTATCAGTGTTGCAATGAAAATATTTTTCTTTATCAGCGATCTTCTTCTTTGGCTCTGCCTTCTTTTTCTTTCCTCCTTCCATCTTCTATTTTTTCACAGACTTCTTCTTCTTTCCAAAAGATTTTCTCTTAGAAGAAGTCCGTTTCATAGCAAATACTGAGCTTTTAAAACCTTTCATTGAAAGCTCAACAGTAACCAGCATGTTCATAAGCTTGACTAGAGTATTTTGAAGTTTATGCATATGGTAGTTCTTGATGAACTACCCATATGCATCAGTCAAGGATTATAGAATTATATCATTTTGCAGATCCAGATCCAACTTCACTCTGAGCTTCTCAAGCTCTTTTAAATCCTTGATCATCATCAGACAATGATCTTGGACTGACTGCCCATCATGTATTTTAGTCTTGAATAGTCGTTTAGTGATCTGATATTTAGCTGTGTGACTCTATTCATCAAACATCTCTTATAGGTGAGCCAATATTTGGCGAGCTGTCATGATATCTTCATGTTGACGCTAAAGCTCATTAGATATTGAGCCCAATATGTAGTATCTAGTCTTGTTATCTTCGTCTATCCACTTATCAAGAGACGCTCTCTATTCAGCGGATGGACGAGCTGGTAAGATGGAGGGATCCTGATCCGATACATGAGTCAACTTCTCGAAATCCAAAATAATTTTGAAGTTCTAGAGCCAATCCTTGTAATTGGATCCAGTTAGTCTATGGGTGTCCAGGATACGTGCTAGTGGGTTGGATGCAGATATTTTGCTTTTTCTATAGAGAGTCAAAGTTTCTAATTAGATATTGTAATTAAGATTTGATCAATTTATTTAGAGATTTAATTTTTAAATAAATTAGCTCCCACTATTTTCTTGGATTCCTACACTTCCTCTGTAGAGATCCAAAAATCTCCATGATTATAGATTTCTAATGGGTGGTGCAGTCCCACCAACTGACTCATCACCTCACCTAATAGTTATTGATGATGGGTTAGCCAATGAGTGGATAACTCTGGTCCAATGATTCTCTAATCATGGTGCACCCAAACTTGATATCTAATTCATGAATCTCACCGTGTCCAAAATATTAATCCACTCCTTAGTTAAGTCAGATCCACCATTTGCACAGATTGGATTCCTAATTGGGTCTCTCACCATAACTAAAATATTGAGCCCAATTTATCCTCCAGCTTATAGCATCCAATGCCTAATAGACATGGTTATATCTTTTTGGTGTAACTGAACCACTGTGACCAGCCAAGAATAATCAATCTTGGAAAGAGCCCACATATCTACAATGGTGGAAGATCTCAAACTTAATCTTTTCTTAGGAAGATTTGATTTAGGTCTCTTTAAACTTGACTTATAATAGCCATAACAATTATGACTAACCTAGTGGCATAGGTTAGCTTGGATTGTTAACCATCTTAGATCAGGACTGGGTCGATAAATCTTGCCAGGTAAGTAAAATCGGTGGAAGGGATATGCCATTAGGTCGATAGAAATGCATTTATGTCAAGTAGCTCCTAGTTAAAAGCTAGTCAGTCGTATCTGTTAGACTTACCTTAAACACCAAATTATTGAGCCAGAACCAATCAGGTTAGCCTATAATCCAGACTCTAACCACTGAGCCTAATTAGATCTTAGCTTGATCGATCACTCATGTGATTCGATCTTGACCCAGACTTAATCCTATTAGGCTGATCAATTTAAGCACTCCTGATCCCATCTAACCAACTCTTGATTCGGTTTGATCAACCGCTAGACCTAATTGAGCTACCCAAGTCCAAATTCAATTTTATGAATATGGCTTAAATCTAAAAATTCTTAATTTTTAGATTCAACATATTTCATAATTTTAATTCTTAATTAAGTTTAGGGTTCGCAAACAAAATACATAAAGAAAATTTTAGGATTTCAGGATCTAGGATTTTACAGAAAATAAGTTTTGAATTTCTGATTAAGGATGAATGCGCAGCACCCCTACACATCATAAGAAATTCCCATTGAATGGGAGGAGGGGGTATTTAAACCCTACTTTATTTTTATGACTGGATGGCCAAGGAGAATGCCTTAATCAAAAATATGAAATCTACAAAATGAGTTAGACCTACATCATATATCTCATATATAAGATTGATCTAACTTTAAATATGTTTTGCATACA
>QRFJ01001984.1:134758-238278 GCA_006176705.1 Cocos nucifera | reverse complement strand
GGGGGCTTAAGGTGGCTACAAGGTGGGATGCCTAGTCTATTCCATCTGGGACTTGGTCACATAGGTGGTTTCTCAAACCAAATTAAATTCAAAAACCAAGTCAACTTAATTAAATTAGGCCCTAACCCAATTAATGACTTAATTAAATTATATTAAATTAGATTAAATTTAATTTAATCTTTTAATCAAATTAGAAAATTGGGTTGACTTCAAGTCCTAGTTGAACTAGGACTAGTTTTTCTTTGCACTTGGCTTATCCAATAAGCCAATTGGACTTGATCCAATCAAGTTCAAACCTAATATAATAATATATTTAATTAAACTTAATCACAACCTCGACTTAATCAAATTAAGTCAATTAGTAATTCTAATTGCTAATCAATCCTCACCACATACTTGCATAGGTTAAACATCAATGCATATTGATCGTTTAACCCAGGATATGATTCCTTGAATTAATTGATCATCCATCCGATCAGATCGTAACCTCTAATGTATGTGATTCATAGATCCTTGAATCTAGCCAGTAGCATAGATAATAGATTCTATAACATCGATGTACCATCTAGAATGGTACCCCCAACGGTCATGATAGTTGAATTGTGGTTAGAACACATCCTAGAACCATTATGATATAGCTACCCATAGTATTCATCCCCTTGACCAAATTGCTTGTAGGATACCTCAGACGTTAACACTATTAACTTTAATCAGATTATCCACATTTGTATTCAAAAAATATTAAATCCATCTGATGGATTATCCTGAATAAGATTTTGCTATATTGAAATATGAGTGGTACATTCTTATAACTCTAGAGGGCATCCCATCTTGCACACACCAACTTTGCAAGTACTTACTATATTAGACTTTCATTATTTGAATTAGAAATTTAGTAGTCTAGTACCATAGCACGGTGAGTTGCTTGCAATCACTGAGGTGATCTCAGGTCTAAGGACACTTATATCATATCACATTAGAGACATTTTCTTGACAGTTAGATGCTCTAGATGTTGGTCACGTTCATTGAGATGTACCCATTTCATCTCACTCTGGTATGCCTAACTAGTATCTCTAACTCCTTGATTAAGAGGACAACCAATCTATATGGCAATAGTATCTATGCTCGATAGATGCTATCATCCTAATTAACAGCTATCATTTGATCGGTGACGATTTAAGACTAAATCATAAATCCTTCTTTATCGAAGCTAAATAGTATAGACTTCATCACAACAATGGAGTTCGTTAGAAGAGAAACTTTATGAGAAAATGTCAAATATATTTATTTATTTATTAATAAATTAATTATAATTATAAATATTAGCTCAACCTGTCAAAGACTGATTGATTAGCTTTTGGGATATTATTTTAACAACTCTCACTTATCCTAAAGCTACTCTTGCACAGTATCTAATTCCATCTTTGACTTGTGGTGTGAACTTCTTTATCGCTGGGCTTTAGTTAAAGGGGTTGGCAAAGTTTTTCTTTCCATCGATCTTTCTTGAAGGTCGACTGTCACCTAGATCCATTGATCTTCTGGACCAAGTGAAAGTGGTTGCAGGAGTGCTTCATTCGCTGGTGTGCCTTGGTTTCCTTCGCAAATAGCTTATCGGCATCGGTGCTGTTGTAGTAGAGCAGGACCAGACCATCTAGGGAGGGTGCTACTTCGAGCTCAGTTTGATAAACTTTCTTAGCCCATAGTTATTTTGCAGGCTTCTGGATACTTATGATGTACTTTGCCTATGCAAGTTAGAGTTTCATAGTATGCTACTTAGAACTTCTTTCCAATAGATGGCTCCATCAATCCCCCCATGCCCCATGCCCTCTTTCTCTCTTAATTTGTGCAACAAAAACTTCTCTCCCAGGCCTTCTCATGCACACCCTCCTTTCCTCTCTTTCTCATATGGAAATTAGGTGGTGGACCAAGTCAAAGGTGGTAGTTTGTTTTGTTTTCGGATTCTATAAGATAGAATCCTAACAAACAAAAACTCCTACCATATGGCACCTCACACTCCCTATTTTTCTTTGATATTTTTGGTGGAGAAAGTCCATTTTTGTGCAACAAAACATGATAGTCCACGCCTAAAATTTTGGAGAGGGCGCCCCCTTTGACTTGCCCAAATAGGACATTCCTTGTCTAGTTTTTGACCTAGACAAGGACTCCTCTTTTCTTATATATTTAGGATGAATTTTGGATTAATTTTTTATGAGGTTATAGACCATTGAGAGAGCTTTAGGGTATGTGAAAATTAGGAAGAGAGAGTCCTTGGGCATTGAGGTTTCATAGATACCAAACTAGGTGTCTAGTTGAAAGCAAAGAGAAGAAGAAGAGGATCTTCTTCTAGGATTACTATGTTCACCTCTTTCCTTCCTCCTTCTTTGAGTTTTTTAAGAGTGTCTCACATCTGAAACCTCCTCTCCTCCTCTTTCTATTTGGAAGAGTCTAAATCCAGAAGAAGGAGGCATCTAATCGATCGTCAAAGAAGGATCAGCATAGTACTAGCATACTGTGTTAATTTCTTGTATCATGACTTCTGTTTGTGATTCATAGGCTCGTGTGGACGACTCTTAGAGGCCGAATATGTGTGTAGCTCACAACTTTATCCTCAAGCTCGGATCAGCAAGTTAGAATGTCTAACTTGCATAGGTAATAGATATGATTTATTATTTTCATACCTGCATTAGATGTAGTGTATATACATGTTGATGTGATCAACATATTTTAGTTTCTTCATTATATTTTAATTTTTGATTTAATGGCATGCCATGATCATGTAATAGGTTTCTAGATCTAGGAGATTTTTTGATATTTAAAATTAATTTTAATTAATTTTAGTCTTCCACTGTTTGATCTTGAAAAAGTTTCAACATCTAGCCCTAAAACCCTAGATCTGTTTCCTACATATATAAGACAAGCAACAATAGAATTAAAATATATAAAAGGTATACAAGAATTAAAATATAGCTAAGCAAGTATTAAAAGCATGCAAGGCTAAAGCAAGAGAGAACAAGGTACAACACAAATACGACCAAATTTATAGTGTGTTAGTGCAACCCCATACCTACATCCATTCTCCAAGCTTTTCTCAGAAATTTTACTATAATCAACTCAATTATAGTGCATTTGTTTTATCCAAACTCATAAACAAATATAATTGATTTTCCAAGATTACCAACCAAACTCTTATACCGATTGCTTTTCAGGCTCATAATTAACTCGGTTAGGCTCACTAATCAAAATCTATAATATCCAATTTCAGGCTTGGATGAGCTTTCACCCCAAGTTTCTTTTCTTTAAAGAAACTTGTAAGAAAATAAAATACAAGATAGAAATTTTTAGTTCAAAGAAAAATAGAAAAGTAGAACTCTTTGAATGCACGAAGAAGAGGCTTTGCTCTTTTAAAGCTTAGTCTCCCCTCTTTGAAGCTTAAGAGGGTGTTGGAGATGATGGAGAAGATTGTCCTCGAAAGCTCTCTAAATTTTGTCCTTGATTCCTCTCTTTTCCTCTCTTCTAATGATGTGCAATGAAGCTCTTAAAGATTTAAAATGTTTTTCTTTTTAAAACCCCTTAATCTTGCTTTCCAAAAGTTTTTCTAGCCTTTTACGATCTTGGAGTTGGCTGGAGAAGGAGATTTGATCATTGGAAGCCTTAGAGTAGCTGTTGGAGTGGATAAATGGCCATTAAAAATGTTATAGAAAACTAGCCATTATATTGATCCCATACCAAGGGTCAACTCTATTTTCTCGGGGTTGACTTGATCTGCCCGGGAGTTGATTCATCTGCCTCAGGAGTCAACTCAATCTTAGGGTTTGAAAAATCAATGTTATATCTTTTTTGAGAGAGTTGGCTAGCCACTATACTTGAGTTGACTCGACTGTTGGGGTTAACTTGAATTTTCTTAGGGTCAACTCAAATCTGGAATTCTGAAAAATATAGTTCTATGTCTTTCTCTGAGAGAGTCAACTTGGTCTATTCATGAGTTGACTCAAGCATATGCTAGCTTTTTCAACATGACAAAGTCGACTACAATTTTCTTGTGATCGATCCTAAACATCCTAAACTTGAATTTTCTTCATTTTTCAGCCTGTTCTTGTTCAGGGGTTAGCTTCGATGCCTCTGGGTCAACTCCATTGAGTCTAAAACTTGAAATTTCTCCTTTAAAACCCTTGACTTAGTTTTTTTTGAAGAGATATATTTTAAGAACAATTTCTTTAATTTAAGCACCTAGAAAGACCTACATTTAACCTTGAAATACATGATTAGATTCATAATTACTTAAAGTCTGACAATCATCAAAATTAATCATAGGGTCAACAATCTCTTCCTTTTTTATGATGGCAAAACTTTGAGTACATGTGCAATAATGAAAATAATATGTTTCAGTTAATTTTCTAATATAAATAATAAAGTGATAGAATAAACACATGAATATACACTTCATGAATTTTTTCAATCTATCTTTAATTCATTGCACATTTTACATATGCTCATTTCAAATGATTGTCTCAATTTAAATCAATGAGCATTTCAAGCATCAATTTTGGTTAAGCAAATAAGCATATACTCAACATACCTCTCCCACCTTTTGATAGTATCAAAAAGCTTAAGGGAAAGAATAAAATGTATCAAATTCAGATTTTACAGCACCCTTTCAAAAACATATCTTTTTGTTCAAAATATACCTCTCCCCCTTTCCTTTCAAAATTAACTTAAATTCAGATTTCTTTTGGTCAAAATATATTAAATTCATATTTTCTCTTTTTGAATAAAGTTAATTCATTAATCATATTTATCAAATTCAATTGCTTTAAGCTTTAAGAGTTTAAAACTAATAGAGCTTTTCAAAAAGATTTGAGCAGTAAAATCAAGCATAATATGTATTTCAATATTTATCAAGAATGTATCAAGAATAAGATATGGTATTAAACCAAAATGATTTTAACAATATATCAATTTCGTTTTATCAAAAGATAAATCAATAGAATACAAGGCAATAATAGTTTGTCTGATACCAATTAAAGATTCAAGAAAATTAATTTTTCAGATTCATTTCTTAAAAACAAATAATTGTGGCAAAGTATTTTTCAAAATTTATCTTGATATAAATAATTTTATAATTTTTCAATGATTTCTCAAAGTTGATGAAATCTAAAAAAAATGTATATCGAATTCAAATTTAGATATAGGTTTTAAAACCAATTCTTGAAAATGATCTATTTTGGCAAAGTATGTTTCAAATTCATTTTAACACTAATTAATTGTAAAAAGAATTAGGCAATCAAATCATGCAAAGTGTAAATCAACAAATCAAATGATTAAGAATTTTTTAAAGAATGCTCACATTTGAAAAATCATGATGCAATTATTTAAAGAATTGAGTTTAGAAAATTTATAAAATACAATGAGATTAAATTTAAGAAATATTTCTCTCTCTAATTTTTATTTCACCCCGTGATTTCAAGAATAAATATTAGAAAATTTATTTTTCTTACTTCTCCCCATTTTTCTTTCAAATTATGCATGCACAATAATTTTAATTAATTAATTATTTTTCCCCTTACAATTAAAGCCATTTTCAATTAAACAAATTTATAAGAGCATATTTTCTTCTTTAATGTTTTCTGCCCTTGTTTTTCATAGCAAATCCATATACTATGTTTTTTTGAATTCTTCCCTATTGTATTATCGATAAGTTAATTTTCAATTAAGCAAAATATATAAATATAAGCATTAATTGAGTAAACCAAACATCAATCACTCAAATAGACACTAAATTTTTCATAAAAGTTCAATTATCATTAATTTTAAAAGATGTTTACAAAGAGAACAAACATCTAAATGATCAACATGTATGTCATTTACAACTTATCAAAAAGGTGGATTGCTAGGAAGGACTATGGCTCTACAAAATATATCCTAGCATCCTAAAAGGATAAAGTCAAGTGGCTCTTAGAAACGGGTCTAGGATGAGATAGGAAAGGTAATCTGGTATCTCCTGATAGCTAGCCTTGAGTGTCACCTCTTGCCATGAAGATAGCTGAGCTGACCAAGCTGTCTCCTCTGAGACCAAAGAGAACGTCTCTATCAGCTCTCGTCTTGCCTACTGTGCCTTTGAAGTATATCTCTGCACAGGCTACACTGACAATCCTCGAGGAGATCCTCTTGACTAAAGCATCCTCATCCAATCTAAATGATGGTCAGTCTAACACCTCTGGATGGTTTGTACTAGCCTCTACCAACTCTGCCTGAGCTATTGGCTCCTCAGACTGAATATCTGCCACTAAAACTATTATTAGAGCCTCATCAGAATTAGAGTCATCATCATCCCTCTAAGCTCTTTTGTGAATCCAATGAGAGCCATCTCTCTGAAATTCCATGCATCGAGGTGAATGCTCATTGTAATGCATCTATGTGCATAAGAGCTCAGGTGGTTCTCCCACCGAAATCTACTCAATGCTCTTGGAATATAAGTGTTAAGAACCATCCTGTAGGATAGAGAAGCCTTTGACCTGCCTGTTGTTTCTTCCATCAGTCTGATCATCAAGGTTGGAAGGTTTAGGGATATCTCTCTGATGACATGGTATATGAATGAGAAGTGTCGGCTAGATACAAAATCAAATCTACCAATTTTGGGAAAGAAAATTCTATTGGTCATATGATGTAGGAGGTGTATTTTGGTACCCATCAGTTTGCACTCACATCCTCTAATTTATTTGTTACCTCTCTCCTAAAAATGTACTTAAGTCCCATTGATTTCTTCTCTACTTTATCTGATACATTGCCTTCTATGGTCATTCTTAAGATTCTAGCAAATTATTCTGCATTCAACTCAATCCAAACACCCTTAACTTCAAATTCAATAACCCCATGCCTAGATTTCATATTAACATAGAACTCTCTTACTAGGTTAGGGTATGTCAAAACACTCAGAGAATAGAAGAATCCCCAACCTAGATTCTTGAGTTTCTTTCCAATGCTAGAACCTTTTTTTTTCCAAAAAATTGAAATCTACATTCCTTCCGATGGAAACAACTTGAGATGAAATGGGAGTTCTTGAAGGGGTTACCCAGGAAGATGGAGGTGCTGATGGTGGCAAAGGAGTAGCAATCGGTTGAGAAGACAACCCTTGGTCTCTCCTCTATTTGGAGCGACGTTCATGGATGGGAGGAGGGGTTGAAGACAAGCTAGGCTTGGAATTTCGAGCGGCTCTTCATTCTCTTTTGGGCAAAACTCTTCATGGGTGCTATTGGATCCAAATCATGGAAAAATCAAGAGAAATTGGAGTGAGAAGGTTCGGTTTGGGTGGAGAAGTGCTTTGAAAAAGTTTTTGGCTCGAACGAAAGCCAATGGAAAGAAAAGAGCCACAGGATGACTCATGTTTTAAAACCCCATCCTGATAAAGGGGTCAACTCATCAAGATTTCAAGTCGACTCCTCACAAAGGGTCAACTCTAGTAAAACTAGGATCAACTCCTCTATTCTAAGAGTTGACTCCTCAATATAGAAAATAGTACAAGAAGTTTCAAATCAAAAAAATTATTTAAATTGAATGAAAATTAATTTATAGTTAATTTGACTGTCAAGAATGATATTTAAATCAAGTTGGAAGATCAAAAATTAGTCAATTGGGGACCAGATAATCAATCAAATCAAGAAAATCAAATAAAAGGGAATCTAGATATTGGCTCTATAAGTTTTGATTCTACTAGGGGATTTGGCAAATGCTAGGGGTTCAACCTATGATGCAATGCATATTAACTTTTATGAATAAATGACTTATCTTGAAGTTCTTTGAATCAAGCAATTTTGAAATCTTTCACTAATCGCATGTCTTATGAGAGTATCACAAATTAATTCAATTTGTAATCTTTTACACCCAAATAGATTCTTATGCAATCAAACTCATTTTAAAATTTAGGTTTCTCAAATAATAAAAGATCAAAATAACATGATATAAGGGATTGAACAAGCATGCTGTGTTTAGGATAATAACATAAGCTTGAAACACCATCAAAATAAAATATAATTTTGAGCAATACATCAAAATATTCAAATCATGGAGTATGTTCATTATAGGCATTGATAAAATATCAAAATCAATTATTTACTTTAAATAAATTTAGTAAATCTCGATGGTATGATGTGAGAAAAGTTTAGCTTTTACTAAACATCTTCAACCATCTATTGAAGTCCTAAGCATTCATCCATAAGAATTTACTCCTTTTACTCCCTTGAATGCTTGGAATACCTGCAAAAATTATTTTCTAATTTTTGGTACCCAAGCTATCTTGGATCCATTAGAGTTAGTGCTCATGGCTTTCTTTAGAACCCAAATTTGTTTGACCAAAGTATGACCATCTTTCTTAATATTATATTTTGAAATTTTATGGCTTACGTTGTTGCATTTGAAACAAACTATAGAATGATATTTAGTATAAGCTTTTATGAACATATTCTTGGTAAATATCTATTTTCTTAAAAGATTGAAATAAATTTCAGCTCTATCAAAAACAATCTTTTGATTATTTAAAATCAATTAAAACTTTCGTGATCCAAGTGTAGACTTTTCAAGCATAGGCTTCAAATTATCAATCTTTTTTCTTAGTTTGGCATTTTCTTCCATAAGAAATTATTCAAATTTCAAAAGCTTTTTCTTTTCTTTAACCAAGGATTTTTCATATTTTGAAATAATATCTTTTTATTCAACTAAAGATTTTTTTTTCTTTCAAAAGAGCATCTTTTTCAGTTAGTATTTTATTCTTCTCTTTAGCCAAGAATAGATTTGTCTTTTTGAGCTCCTTATTTTTTAGCTTTAATGTTTTATATTCATCCATTAGATCGTTAAAGACTTTAAATAATTCATCAAATATAAATTTGAAAGTATTTTCAAGATATACCTAATCTTCGTTGGCCATAAGGCACAAGTTTATAGCATCCTCTTCCTCATCCAAACTAGAAGTGTTACTATCTCTCCAAACACCCAACAATGCACTATTTTTGCTCCTTTGGGGATTTTTTTCGAGTAGGGGCAGTCTTACTTGTAATATCCCCTCTTATTGCACTGTAGCATTTGACATTTCTCCTTTCTTTCTTGTTGGTGCAGAAAATGGTATCGACGCTAGAGTCGCTAAAGTGGATGGAGATGAGGCCATCGATGGGACCTATAAGAAGAAGTCCAAATCTTAGGTGGGTGGCTTCGGTAGGATCCTCCGATGCTCAAGTCAGTTTTCTGATCAACAAGAATGGAATGCTTAGGAGAATTAAGATGGAGATGAGTGCTTAGAGAGAAAACATATTTGGAGGGTCCCTTATATAAATGGAGCATGTAACAAACTGATGGTGATAGTTGTAATCATCTAGTAGTGGGTTGTTTCAGTCATGTGGAGTTTGTTATGGAGAGTGGACTATGATTTATCATGACTTACAAGCAATTGGGATCCATTTGATGAAGTTTGGGCTTTAATAAGCTTGAGTAGAATTCATTGGTGCTCCCTTCGATGATTTGGAGAAGCTCAGTCGTCCAACCCAAGATAGTTTCATTTGGGGGAGTTTGGACCAGGAAATGGAGGTCTAAGGTCACTTTGGAGTTGCATTGATGATGAGGTTCTTTTAGTCTAATTCAGTTGGTGGGTGGGCGTGATGTAGACTGAGAGAATTCATGATCGATTGAGAGAAGTTCATCCTGAAAGAAGCCCGATTGGAAGGAGTCCATCCGGAAGGAGTGCGATTGGAGGAGTTCGTCTAGAAGGACCGTAGCTGGAAGAGTGCGTCTGAAAGAAGGGTGACTGGAGAGGTTTGTCTGGAAGGAGCGCTACTAGAGAAGTTCATCCGAAAGGAGCACGATTGGAGAAGTTAGTCATTTTCAACAAAGAAATCTAGTTGCCTTCAGAATTTGCTACTAATCAGGATCCAAAGGGTTGGGCTTTAGTCCTATTATTCATCCTGAGTCAAAAACAAAGTTAATGAAATAATGATTCTCTTTACTGTTCAAGATCATCTGATCGGACTTTAATATGCTTTGGCAGGTTCTGGAGTATGGACTTGTTGTTGAGAAGATCGAAAAATTCCCATAGAGTGGAGGTCGGCGGCTAGGAACTTCGACTGGGGTTATTTTATTCCCAACACTTGTCCCTCTACTCTCGAGTTCGAATTTTGAATAAAGAAAGTATAGAAATTGCAGTAGCTGAAGTTCTTTGCCAGTTTTCCGCTTTTAAGAGATGAGATAATTTGGCCTTTTTGAGTTGGCACCGAAGCTTCTTAATGTTGAATGACCTAAAAAGATGCATCATTTTTGAAAACTTGTCCAGCAAAGAGCTCGATGTACGGTGCAATAATTGCTCTATCAGGCATCTGGGGCGGGCATGATGACCAAAATGCATGGCAGGTCGGGACTGGTTGATGGAGATCTACAATCATAACTGCCTTGGGCTTCTTCCCTCTATTTAAACTTTTTCTTCCTCCTCCTTCGCCTTACTTCAACTGAATCTTCTTCTCCTTCGTCTGGTTTCTGCCTTCTTCCCATCTGAGGGTTTCAATCTCCTCCTGCATTTCCTTTGGTCATAGATGCCTTCCCATCTGATTTTTGCTCTGCAAATTGTCTTCTTGCCTTCTTCAACCAATCTAGGTTGGTTCTCAAACTTCTTTCTAATCATTTTGAAGCTTTTCATTTCTTGACCCTTCGATTTCTTTAAGAGATTTTATCCCTTATTTCTTCTAATTTTTGGGATCTTTTTTGAATTTAGTTTGATCCATATGTCCACCGAAGAATTCTGGTTGATTTGTTCTGGGAGCTCAGTCCAACTGGTCCTGATGGATCCAAACTTTAAGATAGCCGAGCCTATTCAAGCACCTCATCCCCCTTTTGTCCCTAGTACCATTTCTTATGTACTTCATCCTGAAGACCTTTCCTTGATATGGATCTACTATAGGATACCCCCGGAGTATGAGCTTGAGCTTCTCGGACCAAGCGGCTGAGCCCGCTCTCCTCTCTCAGGTTGCTTTTGCTTGTATGCTAAGATTTTTCGTGCTGGACTTCGACTTTCGATTCCTCCTTTCATTGTAGCCCTCTTTAGATTTTTAAACATCTCTTTTGCATCCATGGTGCCGAACTCTTTTAAATTCATCGTAGGGTTTCTTTCTTTGTGCATCATGGTTGAGGTCCGACCTATAGTTTCTCTATTCTATATTTTTTTCATCTTGAAACATCACCCTACTGCCAATGATTGGTGGTATGTCTCTCTCTAGTTCGACAAGAAGGGGTTGCTTAAGGATACTCTTTCTTTCATTCATAACTGGAAAGAAAAATTCTTCTTCATCTCGTGTCCCTCAGAATTAGGGCTTCCTTCATGGGGGGATTTGAGAGACTCAATCCGCCAAGCTCCTGGGCTAGAAAGAGAAATCAGGACTCGGCTTGCAAGCTAAGGGATTATCAAGCTCCTCTGATTTTTGGCTTGCTAGACAATCAGACCCTGTTTAACCTTAGCCTTAGTCCTCTTGATCCGACAGATGATTTTCTACAACTTGTCATTCATACCTTATTCTTTCTTTTGACCTCAATTTTTACTGTTGCAGAGATGACTCCAGAGGAGCTGAATCATCTATCACGGAGAATCCAGGCCCTCAAGAGGAAGGATGGTCCCATAGGAGAGTCATCAAAAAGGGCCCATGTCGTAGAAATGAGTTCGGTCATGCCAACTCAGGCCACTTTTGACCTAGAAATTGCTGCGACCGCACCAAACTCACCCTTGCTCGGTGAAACCACCATCCCCAAACCTCTCGAGCAGGGAGTAGTGGAGAAGAAGAAGAAGAAGGCTATTTTCAAGAAGGTCAGAGGCTCGGGTGGCGAGAGCTCCAACCAAGAGCAGGGTTCTTTGGATGACCAGGAGGTCCTTCATTCTTTGATGGAGAGGAGTATCCTCCAGCACATCATCGAGAAGATGGTTCGGACTGAAAGTGCAGAGAGGTTTGACGAATCTTTTGCTGCCTTTCTTGAGGTAATCAGTCTCTCTCGAGCTTGATTGAATGTCAATATACCTTGAAGCCATGATCTACTTTTTTCTTTGTTCTATAGTTGGGGCACTACTTGTATGCTTACTCAAAAGCAGCAAGTCTCCACCAAGCCAAGGTTTCAAGAGCCTTTCAAGAAGCCCAGGTAGAGACAAAGTGTTTAGGCCAAGGTTGACCATTTGAAGGCAGCTTTGGAAGTCCAATCTGCTGAGGTCGAGGGCCTTTGGGAAGCGCTACTGAGGGAGGAACAAGCGTCAGCACTTCTGAAGGCTGCTTTGACCCTTGAGGAGGACAAGAGAAAGAAAGCAGAGGAGAAGGTTGGCACCAAGAGAGAGAGGACAATTGAAGCCTTCAAGTCCTCCAAGGCGATGGAGGATATCAAGATTGCCTTCGTCCAAGAGGCTTTTCTAAAGGGGTTCGAGATCTGCATGGAAAGGATTGTGAAGAAGTTTCCTGACATGGATCTTGATTTACTAATGGAGGAGCCCAGTGATGAAGCAAGTCCCTCCAACACTGGTGCCACCTCCCTAATTATCGAACCTAGTCTCGAGGCCTCTGAACCAGTTACCGTCGCTCCCAAGCCTGCTTTAGAGCCTGAGGTTGTAGAGAATGCCCCAACTTCGTCCACTGCTGCACCTCTCAAGGTTGAAAACTTTTGATCATTGTACATATTTTTCTTTTTTCTGTACTTTTTCTGTATCCAAAAATATTTTGATTAATGAAAACAAGTTTCTCTTTCGCAATATGTTCATGTTGTGATATTTTTATGCACTAAATGCAGTCTTCTATCAAATCTGATCCTTTGCACTAGGGTGTCCCCCTGAGAGTTTATATAGAAAATTTGAAGAAGAAAATTTGTTAGCTCAAGAAAAAATTGAGGAAGATGGAAAACAAACTTAAAAAATCAAAAGAATTACATCGATGCGGCCTTCGAAATTAATCATCTATACCAATCATCTAGACAACTCTTCAAAGAGTATAATACTAAGAAGTACCAACTAAATGAAGAACTCGAGGAAGTCAAAAAGCATGCGAGTGAGAAATCTTAAACATTGATAGCCAAGGCCTGCTCCCTCGAAGTTGAACTGAAGGCAACAAAGAAGAAGATCCAATTACTTGAAGGGAGTTTGGCATGGTCCAGCAATCGAGAAGAGTATGATTGGGATTGATCCAAGAGGTTTTTAGAGCTTCAAGACTAGCTACGCAAGGCTGAGGATTCTTACAAGAGTTATGAACTGGGTTGGAGTGATCAAATTGCTAAACTCCAATGGATAGTCCAAAGGGCTGATGAGGAAAATGCTCGACTTTAGAAGCAGTTGGCAGATAGGGCCTAGATGAGTTCGAGCAGAGAATCAGACGAGCCTCTTTCCCTGAGGGATTTTTTGGAGAGCTTGTCTATCTTATATGGAAATAGCCAAATAGAGTTACAAAAACTAAAGGTGCAAATGGTCGACCAACAAAATGCCATGAAAGATGCAAAGACCAAGTCGATCATTCTGAGGAAGAGATTGAGAGAAATAGAAGAAGACTCCTGCAGGTTCAAAAAATTATTAAAGGAGAGTTTGGCGGTGAGGCAAGAGCTCGAGGAGAAGGTGAACGACTTAAAGCTCTCTCTCATATTGGCTTGAGCTAGCAGTCAAAATTAGGCTCTGAGTAGGACTCCATCTTCTTCTTCTTTTTTTTGTAACCGATCTTGAGGACCTCTATATGAAACTTTAACTTTAATGAAATGTCTCTTTTACTTATCCTTCTACATTTTATCTTAGTTTGAAGTTTATTGGTTCCTTTGTTTTTTCCTCATGCCTGATATCGATGTCATCTTGAACAATAATCTTTGTACCATGTCTCATGCATCTGTCCCCCCTATTCATGAACAAGGATTGTTAGATTAAGATTGTCGGGGGACTAAAGGGCCATTGAAAGGGCCTTTTTTCTTTTTCTCCTATCTTAAAAACTAGAGGTCTTCATTTTTGCCGCGATAGGGTTAACCTTCTATCTTTAATAATTGGAGGCCTTCACTTCACCCTTGCTATGATGAGGTTAACCTCTTGTCTTAAATATTCAGAGGCCTTCACCCACACTATGATGAGGTTAACCTCCTATGTTAAATAACCAATTAACCTCCTATCTTAAATAATCGGAGGCTTTTATCCTCGCTACGATGAGGTTAACCTCCTGTCTTAAATAATTGGAGGTCTTCACCCTCGCTATAATGAGGTTAACCTCCTGTCTTAAATAACTGGAGGTCTTCACTCTCGCTATGATGAGGTTAACATCCTATTTTAAATAACCGAAGGCCTTTACCCTTGCTATGATGAGGTTAACCTCCTATCTTAAATAATCAGAGGCCTTCACTCTCGTTAGGATAAGGTTAACCTCCTATCTTAGATAACCAAAGGCCTTCTACATTATTTGAAAATGAAGTTCAGTTAGATAATTTCCTATCATTGTATAGTTTCGCACCAAAAATAAAAATGTTAAAAAAAAATTTATTGGAATGAGATCATTGATAGTACATTCATATTTTTTTTGAATTCCATAGTCATGAGAGTACAGCTTCTCCAAGCTCCTTTAGATAATAAGATCTAGGTCGAGCAATTTCCACAATCTCATAGGAACCTTCCTAGTTAGGGGTGAGCTTTTCTTGATTTTTCAGCTGTGAGATGTTTGCTCGTCGAAGTACTAGATCTTCCACTCTAAAAATTTTGCTCTTAACTTTGGCATTGTAGTAGTGGGCCACTTTTTGCCTATATGTTGCCATTCGAATTTGGGCTTTCTCCTACTTTTCCTCCACCAAGTTGAGGTTCATCCGGAGATCTTGTGAGTTATTTAGCTTGTTGAAACCTTCAACTCGGGTGGAAGAAAGTTTAAGCTTGACTGGTATTACTGCTTCTATTCTAGAAGCTAGGGTGAAAGGGGTTTTCCTAGTTGGCAACCTCTGGGTGGTCCTATAAGCCTAGAGAACATGATAGAGTTCGTCCACCCATGTTCTTTTTGCTCTCTCAAGCCTTGCTTTGATTTCTTGCAATAGAGTCCTATTTGTTGCCTCAGCTTCACCATTTGCTTGTGGATGAGCTACCAATGTAAAGCGATGGGAGATGTTTAGATCTTCATAAAATTCGATGAATTTTGCTACCATGAATTGGCACCCATTATCTATGATTAGAGTTTGAGGTAGGCTGAACCTGAAAACTATTGACTTTTAGATGAAGTTCTGTACTTTGGCTTTAGTAATCTTTGCCAGGGGCTCGTCTTCTACCCATTTGATGAAATAATCCATAGCTACCAGAAAAATTTTTTGCTATCTGGAGGCCATGGGAAAGGGCCCAAGTATGTCCATTTTTCATTGTGTAAATGACCAAGGAGCACTCAAGGGTGTGATTTGTGAAGCCGGCTATCTCTAAATGTTGGCATTTATTTGACATCGATTATATTTCTTCACATAGTCAGTCGCATCCTACTGCATAGTCGGCCAATAGTACCCTTAGTGAAGCAATTTGTAAGACAATGATCTAGCCCTAAGATGATTTTCATATATACATTTACGAACTTCTTTCAAGGCATATTTAGCTTCTGAAGGTCAGAGACATTGAAGGAGTGGTAGAGAATACGATCTTTTGTATAGCTTGTCTTCATATAAAACATAACAGAGGCCTGGTTTCTCAATTTCTAAGCTTTTTAAGATCTCTAGGAAGAATTCCATCTTTGAGATATAATATTAGAGGGTCAATCCAGCTGGGCACATGGTCAACTTGCATTACTACTTGGAATTCCTTCGAACTTGGTTGTTGTAGAACTTCATAGTAAACTTCTTTCGGTAGCTCTCCAAGAGTCAAGGTGGCCAATTTTCAAAGAAGATCACCCTTAGTATTCTCCACCCTCGGGATCTACTGGATGCTAAATCCACTAAAGGCTGAGATCAAGTTCTTCATCTTTTTCAAGTACTTTACCATGCTTTCCTCTCGGGCTTCATAGGTGCCATTGACCTACCCCACTACTAATTGGGAACACTGTAAACCTTCACACTATCTACCCCTAGTTCTTTAGCTATTCTTAGTCCAGCAATCAGAGCTTCATATTTTACTCCATTATTTATCATAGGAAACTCAAAACATAGTTCATACTTAGCAATAATTCTCCCTAGACTGATTAGAATCAAGCCCACACCGGCTCCAAAGGCATTAGATGAGCCATCAACATACAGAACCTAGGAATCTTCGAAAAGGTCGACATTTTCTTCGGTGAGGTTCGGTGGTGGACTGAATGTATTATATGCTTGTTGCTCTGGCTCGGTTGGGTCTAGAATTATACATTCCATAATGAAGTTAGCCAACTCTGAGCTTTAATAGAGGGCCGAGGTTGAAAATTAATGTCGAACTCAGTTAGCTTAATGACCTATTTTGCTATCCTTTTAGAGGTATCAGATCGATGAAGGACTATTTTGATAGGCTGATCGGTGAAAAGCATGACTGTATGCCCCTGAAAATAAGGTCAGAGCGTTTTAGCTGCAATCAACAAGGCATAAGTTAGCTTCTAATTTTATGTACCTTATTTCCATATCCCTTAGAATCTAGCTTATATAATAGATCAGCTTCTAAATCTTAGCATCTTCTTTGATCAGGACTACTCTAATAGTTACAAGTGACACTGCCAAATACCTAATCAATTATTCTCTGAGTTTGGGCTTGGCAAGAAGAGGAGGTGAGCCAAGGTAGTTCTTTAATTCTTCAAAAGCTTGCTGGTAGTCAAGAGTCCAATAGAAGTTCTTAGACTACTTAAGTACATGAAAAAAGAGCATGCAATGCTCTACAGATCTCAAAATGAAATGATTCAGAGCTGCCACTTTGCCCATAAGACATTGGACTTCTTTTATTGGTAATCATCTCTTGAATGGCTCTGATCTTCTTTGGATTCACCTCAATGCCACGTCCCAACATCATAAATCCTAGAAACTTTTTTGAAGTTACTCTACAAGTACATTTAGTTGGATTCAGCTTCATCTTATACCTCCGGAGGATCCTGAAGGTTTCTTCAAGGTCGGTAATATAATTTGATAAAGATCAACTTTTGACAAGTATGTTATCTACATAGACCACCATATTACAGTCGATTTGCTCCTTGAAGATCTTATTCATTAGACGTTGATAAGCGGCACTTGCATTCTTTAATTCGATTGGCATAATCCTGTAATAATAAAGACCATGGTCAGTAATATAAGTAGTTTTCTTCTCATCTTCTGGTACCATCTAGATTTGATTGTAACTAAAGAAGGCATCCATGAAAGTGAGGAGCTCATGGCTCGAGGTTGCATCCACCAGTTGGTCAATTCTCGATAAGGGATAGCTATCCTTTGGGCAGGATTTATTTAGGTCTGTAAAGTCTATGCACATCCTCTACTTGCTATTTACTTTTTTAATGAGGATGATGTTGGCAATCCAATCTAGGTAGGATACTTTACTGATAAACTTGGCTTTGAGAAGTTTGTCAACCTCATCCACAATGACTTTTTGCTGCCCTGGCGTGAAGTTGCACTTCTTTTATTTTATCGATCGATGTTTAGGATCTACAGTCAGATGATGTTCCATCACCTCTGCATCAATCCCAGGTATATCTATGGGCTTCTAGGTGAAGACGTCAGCGTTTCTTCATAAAAATGCAATAAGCTGCCTTCTAACTTCTTCCCCTAATTTGGAGCCAATTTTTATAGTGTGGTCTTCATGTCCGTCATGTAATGGAACCTCAACTAGGTCCTCAATTGGTTCTTCTCATTCCTCCCTCAAATCATCATGAGCATCAAGCCCATCTACTGGATAAGATTCCACTTGCCTTCCACCTTGCAAAGTAATAGTGTAGCAGTGCCATGCAAGAGCCTGATCTCCTCTGACCTCTCCAACCCCATAACTTGTTGAAAACTTCATCTTTAAGTAATAAGTTGAAACTACTACCTGAAGTGCATTCAAGCCAAGTCGGCCAAGAATTGCATTATAAGCTAAATGAGCTTTTATTACCAAAAAATCTGCTTAGGCCTTTGATTGTCTTGGGTACCGACCTGCCATAATAGATAGAGTTATTATTCCTTCGATTGGTTCTGTATCGTCGGTGAATCTCGCTAGTGAAGAGCTTATTGGATCCATTCTATTATTAGATATAGCCATTTTAGAGAATGCATCATAAAATAAAACATCAATAGATCTTTCATTATCAATCAAAATGTGGCGTACATCATGCCCAGCAATATTTAAGTAACTAAACCACATCATTGTGCAAAAATTGGACTCCCTAGGCATCTTTCTTAGTGAAGGCAATCGGTTCCTCAATCCTCTGCCTCTTCACCAGTTCTACCATCCCACTGGTCCCCTCCTGCTAATGTCCCTCAGTGATAATATTGATAATTCTAAGTGGGGACCGATCTCCTTACAGCTCGTCTCTGAGGTGGTTCAGGCTGTGGTAGGGCTCTTGGCCGATCCTCCCTCCTTTTAGACCAACATCTTAGAAAGTGGTCCAATCATCCTCATCTAATAAGCTCCTCGATCTTATCTTGGAGCTGGATGCATTCTTCAGTATCGTGACCGTAGTCATGATGATAAAGACAATACTTGTTGGGATTGTGCTTGCCAAGATAAGTCCGTATCTTCTCTGACCTTGGTAGCTGCTCCTTAATCTCTATCAGTATCTAAGTCTTTAGGGCATTCAAAGGAGCATAATTATGAAATCTTCGAGAAGGGGAGTTCTGCCACACCCTTCAATCGAGGCTTCTTGGTTGTTTGGCTCGAGGAGGAGTTCGGGCTCATTTATGCCCAGGAGGGGTTCTGAAGTGTGTCTGAGCTTCACTTAACCTTTCCATAATTATGGGCTCGCTTGATTCGCCTGCCTACTGCTCTCTTGTAGCCTCATCATCCTTTATTTTGAAGGCTTCTTCTATCCAAGTATAACCATCAGCCTAAGTCAGCATCTCAGTAAAATTTTTAGGGTACTTCCTCTCCAGAGAGGATAGAAGATTATTCTTCTGAAGACCGCCCTTCAACGTAGCCATGGCTATAAATTGGTCCAAGTTTCGGACCTCCAGTACAGCAACATTGAAGTAGCTGACATAAGCTCGAATGGACTTTCCTTCCTTCTACCTAATATTGATGAGGGAGTCCGAACCTCATCTTGGACATTAGCTGTTGATGAAGTGAGTCACAAACTGATGACTCATCTGATCAAAGGAGTAGATCATACCCAGCTTAAGGCTCGAGTACCAATTTCTTACTGCTTTCTTTAGAGTTGAGGTAAAAGCTCGACATAAAATGAGATTTGATGCACCGTGGAGCAGCATCATGGTTCGAAAGGCCTTAAGATGGTCAACTGGATCCAAGGTCTCCTTATAACTCTCAAATTGAGGGAGTTTGAAGTTCAATGGGATGGGCTCTCGCATAATTTGAGGGAAGAATAGAGGGTCGATGCAGATGTCATCGATGTGGTCAGGAGTAGCATGGCAGAGCTCCTCAATCTATCGATTCATCTCTTGAAGCTTTTGATCGAGAAGATCTTCTCGATCATGAATCTCAAGGGTCCTTTGGCTGAACAGTGGCAGGGATCTTCTGGAGATGGGATCATGGTCAGAACAAGGGCTTACCGCTCTCTACTTCCCCCTCCCAGGGGTTATCGATTGGCTTCCCCCAGTGTGCCTTTCTTGCTTTGGATCCTGATATTCCAGCAAGGTTTCCTCCAGTTGGATTGATGCCGAGGGTTGTTGCATGGCCTATACTATTTCAATAAGGCCCTTAACCTACTGGATCAGTAGGTTGAACTGCTCTAGATCTATCATGACTGTCGGTGAACGAGGCTGAGGTGCTGGTGAGGGGATCGGAGCAAATGGGTCTAGTTCAAATATGATGATGAAGGTAGTAGATCATCAGGTAGAGGCCTTTCCCGGTGGCATCTTTCAAAAGAAAATAATAGTTAGAAGAAAAGAAACAAGAGGGGTTGAGAATTGAAGATGAGCAAGATCGACTGGGCACTCATTTTAGAATGAGGACTCAGAGTTTCTTCCTCTAGCATCAATCCTGTTGGTGTAGAAAATGGTACCGATGCCAGAGTTGCTAGAGTGGATGGAGATAGGCCATCGATGGAACCTACTACAAGAAGTCCAAACTGAAGGAGAGTGGCTCTGATAAGACCCTCCGATACTCAGGTACGTCTTTGGCCAACATGAATGAAATGCTTAGGAGAATTAAGATGGAGATGAGAGTATAGAGAGGAAACATATCTGGAGGATCCTTTATATAGATAGAGCATGTAACAAACTGATGGTGACAGTCATAATCATCTAGTAGTGGGCCATTCCAACCATGTGGAGTTTATTATGGAGAGTGGGTTTTGATTTTTCATGACTTGCAGGCAGTTGGAATCCGTTTGATGAAGTTCGGGCTTTAATAAGCCTGAGTAGAATTCATAGGTGCTTCCTTCAGTGATTTGGAGAAGCTCAGTCATCCAGCCTAGGATAGTTTCATTTGAAAAAGTTTGGATTGGGCAACGAAGGTCTAAGGTCGCTTTGGAGTTGTGTTGATGATGAGATCCTTTTAGACCAATTCAGTTGGTGGGCGGGCACGATGTAGACTGAGCGAATTCATGATCAATTAAGAGAAGGTCATCTTGAAAGAAGTCCGACAAGAAGGAGTCCGTTCAGAAGGAGCGCGACTGGAGGAGTTTGTCCAGAAGAAGCACGACTGGAAGAGTGCATCTAGAAGGAGCACGATTGGAGATGTTCATCCAAAAGGAGCGCAACTGGAGGAGTTCGTTCGGAAGGAGCACGACTGGAGAAGTTCAACCTTTTCAATAGAGAAAACTAGTTGCCTTCAGAATCTACTACTAATAAGGGTCGAAAGGGTTGGGCTTTGGTCCTATTATTTATCTTGAGTCAAAAACAAAGTTAATGAAATAATGGTTCTCTTTACTATTCAAGATCATATGACCGGGCTTCAATATACTTTTGGCAGGTTCTGCAGTATGGACTTGTTGCTGAGAAGATTGTCAAATTTCTATAGAATGGAGGTTGGCAGCTAGGGACTTCGGTGGGGGTTATTTTACCCCTAATATTTTTCTTCATTGTCTTCCTTCTTCTTCAAGCTTTTCTTAATAAGGAACTTCTGGAATCTTCTAGTGAGTAACCCCAAGTCCTCATCTTCATCTTCACTCTCTTCTTCTTCTTCTTCTTCCTCCGACTTATCTGTTTCTTCTAAATAGGTGGCTGATTTAAAGGTGATGGTCTTCTTCTTCTTTCTCCTTATGAGCCATGTTCAACACTCATGAGTCATGAAAAACCAATTAACTCTTTCATAGATAGCTTCGTAAGATTTCTTGCTTCTTGTATAGCTATCATTTTTGCTTTCTATTCCTTTGGCAAATACCTTAAAACATTGCAAACAAGCTCATGGTTAGTATAGATTTTGCCAAGACTATTCAAAACACTTGTTATATTAGTAAATTTGGAAAACATATCAAAAATTGACTCATGTTGTTTCATTTTGAATATTTCATATTCAGGAACAAGCAAATTAATTTTAGACTATTTAACTTGGCTTGCTCCCTTATGAGTTATTTCTAATTTATCTCAAATTTCTTTAGCTAACGTGCTAGTTGATATTCTATTGAATTCATTTACATCTAAAGAGCAATAAAGTGTATTGTTGGCTTTAGCATTTAATTGAGCCATCATTTTATCATTCTCATCCTATTCTTTTTTGATTTAGAAAGCACACTCCATTTACTTTAATTGTGGGTGTGTGTGGTCCTCTAGTTATGACTCTCCATATGTCATAATATAAAGCTTGTATAAAAATTCTCATTCTAGCTTTTCAAAATGTATAATTTGTATCATTGAATAGTGGTGGTTTCGATGTAGATTGGCCTTCAACAAATGAGGAACCAACCAAGATTGCAATAATCTTTCATTCTAGACTACTAGGTTAATGACAAATATAAGAACACCCACTCCAATATCAATTAAGGGAGAGGAGACGAAGGCATTTTAGTTGGCTAATTTGGCTAACCGACCTAGCCTCGAGCATGGTATTTATAACAGAGTTCGACACGGAGAAGGCAGGGCAAAGGTGGTAAATAAGGGGAAGGTTGGGGGTGATGATGGAAAGGGTCATGCTAGATGGTTACTTGGACCGACAGCTATGGCGTCGGCTAGCTAACTAGGGTTTGGCTTTTGGGTCAGTTCGGCTAACGGATCTTTGGGGGCTCTGCAGGACCGACACATAGTAGGATGGAAGTGTAATTGCTATTGACTTCTGAGTTAATTATGAGAATGTCTTGAACTCATTTTGCTTGGTAGATGGAAAGTGAATTATGTTCTTTGAAAATTTTAGCCAAATTAAATCCTAAACAAGTATATTCTTCTAATTAATCTGACTAGAGTGGTTGACATATAATGCAAGCAATAGCAGAATTAAGATATATAAGAGGCTATACAAGAATTAAAATAGGGCTAAGCAAATATTAAAAACATGCAAGGTAAGTAAAGCAAGAGAGCATAAGGCACAAGACAAATACAATCAAATTTATAGTGGTTTGGTGCAATCCTGTACCTACATTGTTGCTCTAATAATTGATTTTGATGATTATAAAATATTTGAGCAAGGTATTAATGATTTTGGCTTGAAAAAAGATTTATTGTATTTCAGGAGCAAAATCATGAATTTTATAAAGTTGAAGAAAATATATTTTGAAAGCCTCAACAATAAGCCTAGAAGATTTCTGATCTATTGGGGGTAGTTTTATAAATTTTGGATGCATAATTTAGAAAAAAATCAGAAAGAAAGATGACGAGAGGCAAAATCATAAATTTTACAATATTAGAGAAAATCTATTTTGAAAGGCTCAAGAGTAAGAATAAAAGATTTATGATCTATTAAAGCAATTTCATATTTTTTGGATGTATATTTTGAGAGAAAATCAATTTGTAAGAAAAGGGTCAACCCTTAGGTCGACCCCTGTCAAAAGGGGCTGAATGGCACAGGTTTCTTTGGCTGGCACACCAAAGGGGTCAACCCCTAGGTCATCCCCTGCACTAGGAGTCGACCTAGGGGTCGATCTCTACTATTCCAAAGGCCAATTTTGTAGAACACAGAATTTTTTGGCTTTTTGTCATAGAGGTCGACCTAGGGGTCGACCCCTGTGCAAGGGACGACCTAGGGATCGACCCCTATGATGGAAAAACTCTATAATGACTATTTTTTGATCTATTTTGGCTGTATTTAATGTGGATTTAAAGCCCTCTAATGGCTCTAAACCTATCCAAATTTCTCTCTAACACTTATTAAAAATACAAAGGCTCGAAAAGAAGGAAAGAAATCAAGAGATTCAATCATTCATTTTAGTCCTAAGCAAAAAGCTTTCATTTCATGTTCACCAACCCCTCAAAAGCTCATTCAAGTCTTCAACAACTTTGAGAAAAATCAAAAAATTCTTGCTTAATTGTGTAAAGAGTTTTTAATATTTTATTTGCTCATTAAAGGGGCTAACTTTGTATTTCATTGTCATTAACTCTTATACTCTATTTTCATATTGTTTTAAGTTTTGGAAGTTCCAAAATTTGGAAAGATCTCTTTGAACCTTGAATCAGAGTGTGTAGGGTTGGCTTGTACCCGAGAAATAAGTATGCTAGCTTGGGATAGCTAGGGTTGGAGGTTTTCAGTGGTGTATTCAGTTTGAATACGGTTAGTGGATTTAAATTCTCGAGTAGGAGCATGGAGAGTGGATGTAGGTGCAAGGTTGGCACCAAACTACTATAAATCTTTCTTATTTGTGGTGTGCTTGCTCTCTCTCCATCTTTATTTTCTTAAATACTTGCTCTCTTACTATTTATCTTTTCATCTCACTTAAATCATTCACCATATATAACTTGCATAACATTACATAATCTTTGTGGTTCTAAATTAGCTTTAAAATTTTAAAAATCTAATTCATCCTCTCTCTTGGATTACATATCTAGCCAACAAGTGGTATCAGAGCAGGTGCTTTATTATTAATTATTGATTTAATCATCAAGAGCCAAAGATCTTAGCAACCCAAAATAAAATTTTTTTTAATGATGGATATTTTATAGATAGACCCTCATTATTTGATGGCTTAAATTATACTTATTAAAAATCTAGGATAAAAATATTCATTCAAGCACATGACTATAATTTACGAAAAATTATAATCAATGGCCTACACACACACCCACTGCATCAATTCATGATAAAGAAATGATCCAAATAAATGCTAAAGTAATGAATTTACTTTATTATTCATTAGACATAAATATTTTTAATATAATATCTTTATATAATTCAGCAAATCAAATATAAAAGAAATTAGAAACTACTTTTGAGGGAGCAAATAAAAAAAATATCAAGCTCCCAAGAAGAAAAGAAAACTCACCTCAACTCATGCCTTATAGTGCATGAGGATGAAAAGAAGAAGAAAAGTAAAAACAAAAGAAAAAGAAAGCATTGATTAAGGGGGAGTAAAGCAAAGAAGAGAAGAATGAGAAAGAGGAGGAATGTATAGAAAGTTGTCACCTCATGGCTCAAAATGATGAGATATATCATGAACAGTCCTTTGAATTTATTTTTAATGAATTATATGAAGTTTTCAATGAGTTAATGGATGAACACAAAAAAATAAGGCTACAAAATAAAAAATTAAAAAAATCTAATCTATCTTTGGTTGACAAAAAAAATAAAATTTTGAGTGAAAAAGAAGATCTATTAAAAAATATAAAAAACATGGCATAAGAAAAGAAAGATTTTTTGAAATAAATTAATTCATCAACTAAAGAAAAGAAAGAATTGATTAAATCTAAAAATTTGTTAGTTGAAGAAAATGCTGAGCTTAAGAAGAAAAATGATATTTTAAAATCCTTCCTAAAAGAAAATGAGATAATTTTAAATGAGAAATTGATTTTAACTCCAGAAAATCTGAACCTAAGAAATGAAATTGCTAAGTTAAAACCTATGGTAGGAAAATTTACTCTTAGCTTAAATAAACATCAAATGATACTTGAAAATTAAAAGACCATTTATGATAAAGTTGGCCTAGGCTATAATCCTCTTAAGAAACAAAAATTTTTGAAAAATATCTTTATGAACTCATCAAGCAACAAGTTTTCAAATATTACTTGCTTTAAATACGAAAAAGTAGGACATAAATTCTATACATGTTTTTCTAATAAATCTGAAAATTCAAATGTGAAGAAGATTTGGGTTCCAAAAAGAATCATGAGCTCTAACCTTTATGGACCCAAGATGACTTGGATACCAAAAAATATTAAATAATTTTGTAGGTATACCAAGGATTTAATGAAATAAAATGAGAAAATACTTATAGTTGGATGCCTTGGGAATGGACTTAGATGGGTGATGATATTGGTAAAATCTAAACTTTTGTCATATCATGCCATCAATATTTGTTTGATTAATTCTATTATTTTTAATGATCTATCATTATGATTTTATATTATGACTACTTGCTTGAAATTTTTTTCATATATTAGTTAGATTAGTATGATTGATTGATTTTGATGATTTGAATACTTTGATTTTAAAAAATCAATATGCTCTCCTCTAAGTATCATGTTATGATATGAATTGAAATTATCTTAAAATTTAACATGATATAATAACTTTTCCATATCAATTTTGTAGTTGGTAAAGTTAAATTAAAAGATGCTTAATTGGATATGAATGCTTTTAAATTGCTGAACATACAAGTAAAACTATGTTTGACATTCCCCCATAAAATGCTAAATTATTAAACTTTTAATAAAAATTTTGTATGAAATAAAATACTTGAAGATAAGACATTCAATCACAAAAAATACATGCTTGATGTGTTGAATAACATTGCATATTAGCTTATCCCTAAGGATTTGGAATTTCATAGTTCAACCAAAACTCATAGCCTATATCTAGACTTTCTTTTACATGAGTCCCTTGACTTGATAATCTTGCCCCCATGATTGATTAATTCTTGATCCTCCAATTTAACTTAAATATCTTTCTTGATCATCAATTTAATTGCCTATTGATTCTTATTCAACTTGATTAAATTTTTTTGAATCAAAAAGTACTTGAACTATTTTCTGCTTCGAGGAGACGACTCCTAGTTTCATTAGAGTTGATCTCTCTTCAGGAGCCGACTCTTGATTTAGCAGGAGTTAACCTTTTTTTTTGAATTAGTTCTCCTATTTGAAAATATCCCAAGGCTCTATCATTTCATTATCAATTTTCTTAAGCCATAATTCCTTTCAAACCCCTCTCCTATTGAAATCAGACCTTTCCTCTCCATTTTTATTCTAATTTGTAGTCCTTGTTCTCTAATGGCACCCTAAAAGTATTTTGCCCAAAGAAAGAGAAAGTCTAGTTTTCAAAGTAAAAGGTATGTAGATTGAGATAAATGTTGATAGCATTGGACACATGCTACACATATATAGACCAGTAGAAGCATCTTGGATTATCTCAAGCAGCTATACATTTAAGATTTATATTTGATCGAGATGATGATTGAGGATATTGAGGACATCAGCTCTCATGCTATAGCAGATGATGATGATAAGACTCCTACAATAGAGTCTACTGTAGTAAATATCAGGATAGAAAGCCAGTAGAGTAGCATGAACAAATAGAGATAGCTTCACTTTCACAGACCAACCATCTAGATACTAGCTCATGATCATCTAATAGACTAGATGAGGATGCATTTATTGAGAGACTCTCCATCAAGATCGTAATGTCAATCTGTGCAGAGCTTTAGAGGTACATATTAGAGGCATACCAGATGAGATGAGATCGGATGGAGGCATTATCATTGGTCAGAGACGAGTTAGGAAGATTGCTTCAGGCACTCACTGCAGTGAGGAAGGATGTTCGCTATCGGAATCAGTCATTTGGAGATATTAGACTACCCTCTCCTTCTACCTAGCCTATACCTATATCTTAGGATTATCCTGATATATACTTGCTTAAGATGCTATGATTTCTTTCTACAGCTTTAGTGATCTTTTCAATCTATTTTTGGCATCTATATAGGATATAGCTCTCATACATTCTGCATACTTTCATGATTTTATCTTTGTAATCATCATTGGCTAATCAATGAAAATTTCATCTTTTTATGAAAATTCAATGTGTTTGATATTATTTATTTGACTCAATATATGCTTTGCTTGCAAAATAAAGGAAGAAAAATGATCACTTATTTATATTAATTAAATATGCCTAATCTAAAAGAAATAGAAGAAGAATTAAGAAAAGTTAATTTTTCAACATAGGAGGAGAGTTAAAAAAGTCAAGTTTTCTAGCATTTATTGTAAAAAAATAAATAATAATTTTGAATTGAATAAAAAAAATATTATTAAAATATTAAAAGTAAAATTATTTTGATCTACTTATGCACTCGTGTTGTTCTAGTTATTTGATTTGCTTTAGAGAAATTATTTCTATTTTACTTTCTATTCAATCATACTTTGCATGGTTTGATCCTATCATGATTTTTAATAATTAATTGGTTTCAAGATTAATCTTGAAAAATATTTTACTCCAAATGAAAATTCTAGATAAATAATTTTTGAATCTCATGAAAAATCAATAATAGACATTTATTTGTTGCTTGACTTGTTGGTTCACTTATACTTGTGCTTTCATGTGATCTTGTTTATTCATATTTTACATTGGTATCAAGGAATTCATTCTTAAGTAAAGCTTCATAATTGGTATCAAATAGATTTTTTCTACCTTGCACTCCATTGCCTTTTTTTGATAAAAAAAAAGATATTTTATCTCAAATCTGATTTTGCATAGCTTATATGATATCTTTTCAGATAAATTCAGAGAATTTCATTTCTTTTCTGAACTAAATTGAGGGATATTTTTTACGAAAAGAAAGATATGAATTTAAATAGTAAATCTCTCTATGATTTGTTTGCATAGTCTATTGGTATCAATTCAAAATGACTTATCAAAATAATTTGATCTGAACTTAATGGATTCATCTTTTTTGATAAAAAAAATTAAAATAATTGGTATCAAATTTTATCACCTTGCACTCCATCTTTTGACAAAAAAAAGTGAAGGAAGAAAAGAATGCTTTGTCTCAAATCTAAGTTTGCACAGCCATATTTTAATATGATAATATTTGAGATAAATTACAAATATTTGATACCTTTTCTGAACTTAATGTCTAATATTTCTTTTTAAAAAATATATTTTTTTAAAATAATAATAATTATTATTAAAAAAAATTAAATTAAACAAATCTCTTTGTGATAATATATCCAAATTCCCAATTTTGAAAGAATCTATTTATCTTGGATTTTTAAAGCTTAAAGCTATTCCTTAGTTAAATTTGAAAAACATTTCTTTTTGAATCTACAGTTTTAAGAAAAAAAGTATAGTGTTGAAATTATACTTTCTAAATGAGAAAGAAATATTTCTTAAACTAAATCTTATTCTATTTTTGGTTGACTTGTGTTGAAAGTAATAATTTTTTAAACTTAAAAATAATTACTTATATTACTTAATTTGTTCATCTTTGATTTAAGCATTTATATATTTTTTGACTTATCAATTCATACTTTGATTGATTTAATTGTGTCATCATTTGTTAATGATCAATGAATATTTTAAAAATGCTTTACATTAATTGATCATTTTGATATTATCATGATTGAAGACATTCTATTGTAAATATTCCATTTTAAAAAAATATGAAAGTAAAATTTTCATAAAAAGAAAATTCACTGTATCATAATTATGATTGATTATTTGATTGATAGTTGATTATTTAAAACTCAATATGCTTACTTTAAAATAAGTGCAATAGATGAAGAAAATACTAAAAAAAATAATTTGATCTTAAAAGACTATTTAATTAAAAATGCCTTTATTTGCAAAAGTAAGGATGAGAATTCATTTAAGATGAAATAGTTATAAAATTGGTATCAATCAAATTTGAAAATCTGTACTTAAAAGTTAAATTAGTATTAGTTAAAGATTAAAGTGGTATTAATTAATGATACTTCACTTAAAAAAAGAGGAAGAATAAAATTAAAAATATCATATGATGAATTTTATGGTATTTACTTTTGAAAATAGGAGAGATATTTACTGTAAATTAGTATTGAAAATATCGATATTAATCTCAAATTCTCAATCATTTATCTTATAATTCTCTCAAATTTGTACTTTATTTCAATTGATTTTAAACTCTGAATCAAGTACCTTATAGTCTTTTCAATTCATGCTTTCATGTGTTTATTCAATTTAATTTACTTGATTTAAAGTACTACTAATTTAAATTAGTATCAGGTAAATAAATTATTCTCAAATATTGAAACTTGCTTAAAGTGGTATCATTCATATGCTGATTTTATAATTTAATTTACTTGAACATTCTTGACATTCTTAGAGTTAAATTGAATTAAAACTCTTCTTATTCCTGGAAATAAATTTATATAATTTTTAATGTACAATGTAAGATTCTTATAAAATTATTTTCAACTTTGATACTATCTTTCATACTCTTTTAATACATACATTTTCAAAGTTTAATTGACTAAAATTTCTTAAAAAAAAGTAAAGAATAAATATTAAAGTTGGTGTTAATTGTTTTCTATTATACTTATTTTATTTGAAAATCTTTATTTTTTAAAATTAAATTGAAAATCTAAATTGATGGTATCAAATAGAAATTTGACATCGGACCTACTTTTTTTAGTATCAAATGAGCTGAAATATCTTGAAAAGCTCTATCCCTCAATATTGACTTAAAAAATCTAAATTTAAATCTTTTAGAAAGGGGGAGAGTGATATCAATATAAATTTGATATCAAACACGCTTATTTTTATATTAAATATTTCATAAAGTTCAAATTTAATACCCTCTTAAAATTAAATCAAAATTTTTTAAATTTGATATATATATTTTGAATTTTAATTAATTTTGATGATATATTTTAATGATTTATTTGATGCATTAAAAAAAAAGTGTTATGCTTGATTTCTTTGTTCAAAACTTTGAAAAGCTCTATTTTTCTTAAAGCTTAAAAATATATATTTAAAAATCTAATTATAAAAGTTATAATCATTTAATAAGGGGGAGAGCCTTTGATATTTGAATTCAAGCAAATTTTTGAAAGAAAAATGATGTTTTAAGCATGTTTTAAATCCAAATATAAGTTTTAAAAGAGGAGATGATTTATTTGACTTTATTTTTTGAATTTGATACATCTCTCGTTTGATACATTCCTATATCTTATTGATTTTGATGGTTTTCGTAATTCTTTCTATAAGCTTTTTAATGAATATCAAAAATGAAAAGAAGAATGTTGAGTATATGCTTAATGAATTGATGCTTAAAATACTCAATAATTCGATGCTTGAAACCTTAGTACTCACTTATTTAAATTGAGACATTATAATATAATGAGTATATGAAAAATATGCAATGAGCTAAAGATAAATTTAGAATATTCATGAAGTATGCATTCATATGTTTAGTCAATTACTTCATGACATATGTTGGCTAATTTTGATTGTATGTGGTGCTTATCTTGTATGGTTAACTATTTCTACTTCTGGAATCTTTATATAAACTTCATGTTACATCTTTATGTATTCTGACTAGAACTATTTACTTGATGTATGACTCGTATGACTCTTATGTATTTTGAATATTGGCATCTTATTTTATCATAAAAGGGAGTGTAAATTTTTATTTCTAACAAGAAAAGAGTAGTTTTTAATTGATGATGTCAAAAAGAGAGAGTAAATATATTATTTGGTATAAGCAATAATTGTTAATTGATGATGTTAAAATTACATGCTTGCTAGTTGATGATGTTAAAATTACATGTCTGATGATTGGCAATTTTTTTTATATGGCCCCTAACCTCTCTTCTAAATAAACTAAGTTATTTTGTAGAAACTGAGATTTATACTACGATTCCTCTATCCTTTATGGTAATGAGGTACTATGATCATCTACCTGTAAGCATTGACATTATGTCTTGATATTATAAGCTCATGCTTTAAAAATTTGCATCAATTGAATATATCTATATATTGCCTTAATTTTAAACTCAAAATTCTTAATGGCACTATTTTTTTTAAGTTCTATGCATGTCTTATTTTGCTTATGCACAAATATTTTGTCATCATAAAAAAAGAAGAGATTGTTGCTTCAAGAATTGATTTTGATGTTTACAAAATATTTGAGTGAGATACTAATGATTTTGACTTGAAAAAAGATTTATTATATTTTAGAAATAAAATTATAAATTTCATAAAATTAAAGAAAATATATTTTAATAGCCTCAACAACAAGCCTAGAAGATTTCTAATCTATTGGAGGTAATTTTATAAATTTTGGATGCATAATTTAGAAAAAAATTAGAAAGAAAGATGATGAGGGGCAAATTTGTAAATTTTATAAAGTTAGAGAAAATCTATTTCAAAAGCCTCAAGAGCAAGAACAAAAAATTTATGATCTATTGAAGGTAATTTTATATTTTTTGGATGTATATTTTAAAAGAAAATTATTTTTTAAGAAAAGAGTCGACCTCCTATCAAAAGGAGCTGAATGGCATAGGTTTCTTTGGCTGGCACATCAAAGAAGTCAACCCCTAGGTCATCCCCTATGCCAGGGGTCGACCTCTACTATTCCAAAGGTTAATTTTATAGAACATGGGATTTTTTGGCTTTTTGTCATAGTGATTGATCCCCAGGTCGACCTCTGTGCAAGGGATGACATAAGGGTCGACCCCTGCGACAAAAAAATTCCACGATGACTATTTTTTGGTCTATTTTGGCTGTATTTAATTTAGATTTAAAATCCTTAAATAGCTCTAAACCTATCCAGATTTTTCTCTAACACTTATTGAAGATAAAAAAGCTCAAAAAGGAGGAAAGAAATCAAGAAATTCAAGCATTCATTTCAGCCCTAAGTAAAAAGCCCTCTTCAAGCAAATAAGCTTTCGTTTCAAGTTCACCAACCCCGTAAAAGCTCATTCAAGTCTTTAACAACTTTGAAAAAAATTAGAAAAGCTTCTTCCTTAATTATGTAAAGGGTTTTTAAAATTTTATTTGCTCATTAAAGAGGCTAACTTTGTATTTCATTATCATTAACTCTTATACTCTGTTTTCATATTGTTTTAAGATTTGGGGGTTCCAAAACTTGGGAAGGCCTCTCTGAACCTTGAATCGAAGTGTGTAGGGTTGGCTTGTACCCAAAAAATAAGTGTGCTAGCTTAGGATAGTTAGAGTTGGAGGTTTCCAATGGTGTATTTAATTTGAATACGGTTAGTGGATTTAAATTCCTAGGTAGGAGCATGGAGAGTGGATGTAGGTGCAAGGTTGGCACCAAACCACTATAAATCTTGCATGTTTGTGGTGTGCTTGCTCTCTCTCCATCTTTATTTTCTTAAATACTTGCTCTCTTACTATTTATCTTTCATCTCACTTAAATCACCCACCATATACAACTTGCATAATATTATATAATATTTGTGGTTCTAAATTAGCTTTAAAAATTTAAAAATCCAATTCACCCCCCTCCTCTTGGATTGCATATTTGGGCAACATACACCCACTCTCCAAGTTTTTCTTAGAAATTCCATAATATTTAGCCCAATTATAGTGCATTTATTTTATCCATGCTCGCAAATAAATCTAGTTGATTTTCTGAGATCACCAACTAAAACCTTACATCGATTATTTTTTGGGCTCCAAGTCAATCTAGTTGGTTTTATGAACTCACCAGCCAAAACCTATAACATACAATTTCAGGCTTAGATGGGTCTTTACCATAAGTTTTTTTTTTCAAAAAAACTTATAAAGAAAATAAAATGTATGATAGAAATTTTAGTTCAAAAGAAAATAGAAAAGTAGAACTCTTTTAATACATGAAGAAGAGGATGAATGATTGCTCTTTTAAAGCTTAATCTCTCTTCTTTGAAGCTTGAGAGGGTGCTTCAGATGATGGAGAAGATTGCCCTTGAAAGCCCTCTAAATTTTATGCTTGATTCCTCTCTTTTTCTCTTTTCTAATAATATGCAATAATGCTCTTAAAGATTTAAAATATTTTTATCTTTAAAATTATTTAATCTTGCTTGCTAAAAGTTTCTTTAAACATTAATAATCTTAGAGTTGGTCGGAAAAGGAGATTTGATCATTGAAAGCCTTGGAGTAGCCATTGGAGTGGAGAAATGGCCATTAGAGATGTTGCAAAAAACTAGTTATGCTAATCCCATGCCAGGGGTTGACTCCATCTCCTTAGGGGTCGACTCCATCTGCCCCCCGAGTCGACTCATTTGCCTTAAGAGTCGAGTTGATCCTAAGATATGAAAAATCAGCATTGTCTTTTTCTGAGAGAGTCAGCTTGCAACCATGCTTGAGTTGACTCGACCATTGGGATTGACTCGAGTTTTTCTAGGGTCAACTTGAATCTAGGATCCCAAAAAATATAGTTCTCTGTCTTTCTTTTAGAGAGTCAATTTGGTTTGTTCATAAGTTGACTCAAGCAGGTACCAATCTTCTCCAGCATGCTAGAGTCGACTTCAATTCCCTTGGGGTCGACTCTGAACATCCTAAACTTGAATTTTCTTTAATTTTCATCTTGTTCTTATTCAAGAGTTGGCTCCTATGCCTTTAGGGTTGACTCCACTAAGTCTAAAACTTGAAATTTCTCCTTTAAAGTCATTGACTTAGTTGCTTTTGAGGAGTTCTTTTCCAAGAATAATTTCTTCAATTTAAATATATGAAAAGACCTACATTCAATCTTGAAATACATGATTAGATTCATAATTACTTAAAAGTTTAGTAACCATCAAAATCAATCATAGGGTCAACAAGAAGTCCAAGCTTCAACATTCAACATTAACTTCAACTGAGCTTTAACGAGTTTTATTTTTCTTATACTCTTAATTATTCTTTGTAATTTTCATTATATATCTTATTTTTTTCCAAGTTTTCTAGGATAGAAACTTATGGGATAGTCTTGTTCATGTCCATAATTAGATGTTGTATTGATTAAGTTTAGAGGTGACTTAGTTGGAAAGATTTTGGTTGATTTTCTATGCAAAATCAACTGGATTGATTGTGAGCCTACTAAAATAATTAGTTGGATTGATTATGAGTCCAATTAAAATAATCATACTATAATCAAGAGGATTGTAGTAGAATTTTCAAATAGAGAGACTTGGAAAGTAGACAAAGGTGCTGGGTTTGGCACTGAATCACTATAAATTATGTTTGTGCATGCTCTTACTTATTTTATTTTTGCTCTTATTTACTTCAACATATTTCTTATTTTGATTCATTGCTTCAACTACACACTCACTTAGTTTATCTTAATTGAGCACATAAATTTTTTTAAGATTGCAATGAAAGAATTTTTAGTTCCTTACCGCAGGATCGATCTGATTAGATCAGATATGCAGTAAAATTTTTCAAAAATTTTTCTATGATCCGATCAAATTTGAGAGTTCTCAAATCTAATTAGGTTGATCTAAAAATAAAAATTAAAAGTAAAATTCAATCTGTGATATCTCATATCACCTGATCAGGTAAACAATTCACCCTATAATGATGATTTGACAATGATGAGGTTTCGACTTGAGTCGCGCACGTGCTCGACCTCTACCAGCATCTACTTGGGTCAGATCTGGAGATCTTCTCCTTCTAGATCTGATCTCTAAAGATCAGATCTAGAATCAATCTGTGCACCTTCGATCTGATCTTTGGTAGCAGCACGTCCATCACATAAATAGGAACAACTTCACTTGATCTTTGCACCAGCAGCAACTTGACTCTTGCTTGATGATTCATCCGACTCCTTGGGCATGAAAAAGAGGGAGAGGATTAGGAAGAAAAGGCATGGAGGTTGAGAGAGCAGCATAACCTGGGTGTGGGTTAACAGGAATGAACAAAGGCCTAGGTGCAGGGGTCTATTTATAGACCTATGTGCCATCCTAGAGTCCTAGGGCTTTAAGCAATCACTTTACTTAAAGTAGAAGGACTCCTAAAGCCTCTCCATGCCACTTCTTCATTTCTTCTGAATTTTATCACATAATAATCCATGGAAATGTGCTGCATATTGCTTGGATAAATCTAGATTGAAGCAGAAGAATTATTCCTAGGGAGTTTGAACTTTTCAAACTTTCTTGTTCTATTCAAACTCTTTGAATGGATAAACCCATGCCTATCCATAGTGGGTGCACGCAAAGGAGAGAGGGGTGTGTGCCCCTTCTAAGGTTCTCTCTCCTTAAAAAACACCTAGGGGTGCGTGCCTATGAGAAACTCCAAAGATGCATGCCATCTCCTTTCTTTCCTTTAAGGACCAGGTCAAAAGACCCCTTGTCTTGATTCCCATCTTATGGGATTAAGACAAGCCCTGATCTGATCAGGACAAGCTTTGATCTAACTAGGACAAGCTCTAGTTAGACCAAGACAAACCCATATAGGATTCCTAGACAAGCCAAATCAGATTTGACCAAGTCCAGACCAACTAGAAAGTTTATAAAAGAAGAAAGTCAGGACCAATCATATGCCAGCACGATTTTTCTGAACCTAGTTGGATCTTATCCAAATTAATCAAACCATGTTGGTCCAATTAATAACATCTAGACCCAAAATCTTATTTGTGTGATCTAGTTAGGTTCAGTTGTATATGGTAATGGGACATGTCACGATCTCTATCATTGACATCATCAAAATATCTTTCGATGGACCAAAACTCTTTTGATTCATCCAATTAGAATCATTGATCATCAAGACAATTCTAATTGATCCCAAAATCTACCAGTGATACCTAGCAGTATGTGGTGGTAATCCATCAGAACCAAATATGAATCTCTTGATATAGCTACCTATGTGATTGGGTTCTTCTATCATGAGTCCCGACAGGATCTAGGTCAAGATGAACTCATCAGACCCAACACGTATCATATGAATGAATTATTTGATTCAAGTTTGATGTGAAACCCTGATAGAAACTCTTTCTATTATTTCACACTACCATGGCCATGGGCTTTAGGACTCAATCTCATAATCATCATAGGACTACTCCTCTATTGAGATTGATAGATCCTATATTGGTGTAATCCAATTCCTACAATGAAACATGCTATAGACAATATACACCTCAAGATTCCGAATGCCAGCAAATCAAGTTATGGTATAGTCAAACTATAACACACTCAAAGTGAACTACCGATGCACCTCAAGTCAAAGAACCAGACACACAACTGTAGCATGAGCTAGTCATCAACGAGAAGGTAGACTTTCTTATGACTACTCGAGGTGGTCACGCTTAGTTCCCTTATTCTTAATAAGTACCTATACTCTCACTCTGGTGTCTCCACACCATATACTTAAAACTCATCTACCCTAAGGAAGCAATCGTATACCAATCTTCTGGATCGATCACCATTCTCATGATGATCCTACGATTAAAAGTAGTTTATGAGTTAATTATGATAACACATGCCTTAAATTCTCAACTCTTGAGAATATATGTTATCATGTCCATTAACTTAAAGGATATATCATAGACACTTTAAGACACAATATGATTAAAAATAATTCTTTTATTAATTTTAAGTCAAAATTATAAAAATATTCCTAAAAAGTATTTTACAAGTATCAGCCAATCTAGCATCTAGGGTACACATCTAACAAACTCCTACTTGACCTAAAGCCAATTGGCTACAAATCTAAGTCCCATCTTTTCAAGATGGGCTTCGATCTTTTGCTGGCCTAAAGGCTTCGTTAGTGGGTCAGCCGCATATCTATGGTATCAACTCTCTTAATCTCAATGTATCTCTTCTTGAGTTAATCGTGGATGAGGTGGAACTATTGCTCGATGCACTTGGACTTCTGATGAAACCTCAGCCCTTAGCTAGGGCTATGGTGCCATTATTGTCGCAGTACAGAGAGACGGCATATGATAGTATCACTTCAAGCTCTGCAATGAACTTCTTGAACCAGATGCTTTTTTTATAGCTTTTAAGGCAGCGATATACTCTATTTTCATGGTGGAATCTGCTATCAGTCTTTGCTTAGAACTCTTCCAGCTTACAGTACCACCATTGCATAGGAACAGACTTCCAGATGTCGACTTTCGATTATCTATGTCAAATATAAAGTCTGAGTCTTTATACCCATGGACCTAGAGTTCTCTATTACCAAAGATTAGAAACATATCCTTAGTCTTTTTCAAGTACTTAAGGATATATTTCATAGAAGTCTAGTGCTCTTCACTTAGATTCAATAGATACCTGCTTGTGACACTCATAGCATGAGCGATATGAGGTCATGTACATTGCATGGCATACATGAGGCTCCCTATAGCCAAAGCATAAGGGATCTTGCTCATGCATTCAATCTCCTCAAGTGTGTTGGAGCATATCTTTTTAGAGAGATGAATGCCATGTCTCAAGGGCACTAGTCTCCTCTTGGAGTTCTCCATGTTGAACCTCTTCATCACCTTCTCTATGTACATCTTTTATGAGAGATCCAGCATCCTCTTCGGTCTATCCCTATAGACCTTAATCTCCAAAATAAAGGATGTTTCTCCTAGGTCTTTTATAGAAAACTTCTTAGACAACCACACTTTAACCGATGTCAATATGAAAATATCATTTTCAATTAGGAGGATATCATCCACATACAGTACGAGGAAGACAACAATGCTCCCACTAATTTTTTTGAACATATATGATTCCTTCTTATTCTTGATGAAATCAAATAATTTGATTACATCATTAAAACAAGCATTCCAGCTCCAAGATGCCTACTTGAGTCCATAGATGGATCTTTGTAGCTTGCAGACCTTATGATCACCATCATTGGAAGTGAAACCAAGCAGCTGCTCTGTATAGATATCTTTCTTAAGATATCTATTTAAGAACACCATTTTCTCATCCATCTACCATATTTTGTAATCAAAATATACTATGATTGCAAGAAATATGTGGATGGATTTAAGCATGGCTACTGGCGAGAAGGTATCTTGATAGTCAATGCCTTCGTGCTGACTATACCCTTTCACCACTAACCTAGCCTTAAATGTCTCTATATTTCCATCAGCACTTATCTTTCTCTTGAAGATCCATTTACACCCAATAGGTACAATACCCTCAGGTAGATCTACCAAGGTCCAGACTTGGTTCGAGTGCATTAAGTCAATTTCTGACTTTGTTGTCTCTTGCCATTTCTCAAAGTCAATATCTGATATCATCTCGTCATAGGTTTTGGGATCATCACCATGAACTCCATTTTTTGTGAGGAATATTTTTTCTATATCCTCTAAAATAGTACCTAAGTACCTCTCCGGAGGATGAAAAACTCTATTTGACCTACAAGATGGAGGAGGTAGTGTGTGGATCGACTCAGTTGACTGGGTTCCTCAGGTTCCTTGGCTCGTTGCTCTTCGAAGATTTTCTTCTCGAGCCTAATTTATCTTTCTATACCATCATCTTGAATAAATTATTTTTTTTAAAAAAATGTCATATCGACTCATAATCATATTATGGTCTTCTGAAAGATAGAAGTAATATCCCAATAACTCTTTAGGATATTTGATGAACCAAGCATTAAGGGATCTGGACTCTAACTTGTCTGCCTACGGTCTCTTGACATGGGCCAGACAATCCCAAATTTTGAGATGACTTAGACTTGGCTTCTTACTATGCCATATCTCATACGGTGTGGTAGGAACGATTTTAGATGTAACCCTATTTAATAAGTAAATTGCTATCATTAAACTATATCCTGAAAGAAACTTAGGAAGGTCTGTGAAGCTCATCATGGATTAGACCATATCAATAGGGTTTGATTTCTCAGTTCTAAAACCCCATTGAGTTGAGGCATTTCAAACGAAGTCCATTATGAGACTATGCCATTTTTCTTGAGATAGTCTAGAAATTTTTGACTAAGGTATTCACCTCCTCGATCTAATCGAAGAATCTTAATAGACTTTCTGATTTGCTTTTTTATTTCATGTATGAATTTCTTAAACTTTTCAAAGACTTCAAACTTATGTCGCATTAGGTACACATACCTGTATCGAGATAAGTCATCGATAAAGATAATGAAGTAGACAAAGTTGTCTTTGGCTGGCACATTGAATGGACCGCACACATTTGTATGTACCAAAAAAAGTAGGTTTATGGCTCTTTTTTCATATCCCACAAAGGACAGCTTGGTGATTTTTCCTTGAAGGCATGACTCACAAATTGTATATGACTCGAAAGTCAATGGATGCATTAGTTCGGATTTTTTTAATTTGTTAATCCTCTCTTCAACTATATGACCTAGCGAAAGGTGCCGGAGATACCTTTCGTTAACACTATCTCTAGGTCATTTCATTTCTATGGTATTAACGTTTTGCTCAACATTATAAACAAAAATATTTAAATGTAAGTGATAGAGATCATTAATTAAAAAATCACTTGTAATTTTATTTTTTTCAAAAAGAATTGTATAGTGGTCCTTAAAGAAACTAATTACATAGTTTTCTTGTGCCAAGCATGAAATAGAAATCAAATTCCTACTCGTAGTAGGTATAAAATAATAATCTCTATGAACTAAAAGACTTCCATATGGTAATCAAAGAGGGTAGGCTTCCATGGCCACAGTAGCAACTCTTGTCCCATGTTCGATACACAGGATCATCTCACCTTCCCTCAGCCTCCTATCCTCAAGATCCTGCATAGAAGTGTACAAATAAGCACTAAAACTAGAGTTAAGCATCCAACTAGATGCACCATTAGGTTAGTCTCAATGATGAGCATACCTCTAGAAGGTCCTCTTTCCTTCTTATACTTCAGGCTGGTCAAGTACGTAGGGTGCCAGTTTCGCTTTCAATGGCCGTTGAAGTTATAGTGGAAATATTTTTCTTTCTCCATGGCCTTCTTTTTTGAATCATCCTTCTTCTTCTTCCTCTCATTCTTCTGCTTTTTCATAGATTTTTTCTTCTTTCCAAAAGACTTTCTCTTGAAAGAAGTCCACTCCACAGTAAGAACTGAGCCCTTTAAACTCGTCAAAGTCTGCTCAGTAGTGATCAGCATATTCATTAACTCAGCCAAGATGCATTAGAACTTATTCATATAGAAGTTCATAATCAACTACCTATATGAATCAATCAAGGATTGCAGGATCACATCAATCTACAGATCCTTATCCATCAGGACATCGAGCTTCTTAAGCTCTTCTAGATCCTTGATCATCGCCAAGCAATGATTTTGGACTAACTACTCATCATGCATCTGAATCTTTGGTTGTGCACTGTGCGACTTTATTCACCATACAACTCTTGTAGGTGAGCCAACATTTGGTGTGCAATCCAAATATCCTTGTATTGGCACTATAACTCATCAGATATTGAGCCCAATACATAGCACCTAACTTTGTTATCTTCGTCCAACCACTTTTCATGAGATGCTCTTTAATTAGCGATCGGATGGGCTGGGAGAGTGAAAAGTTCCTGGTCCAGTACATGGGTCAACATTTTGAAACTTAAAACTATTTTTAAGTTTCTTAGCCAATCCTTGTAATTGGGTCTGATCAATTTATGGGTATCAAGGATTCGAGCTAGGGGGTTTGACACAGATATTTTTCTATAGAGAGTCAAAGTTTCTAGTTAGATTTATAATTGACTTAACCAATTTATTTTAAAACTTTTTTTAAACAAATTTAGGCTTCCACTATTTTTTCAGATCCCTATACTTTCTTAGCAAAGATGCAAAAATTTTCATGATCAAAAACTTTTAGTGGATAGTGCAGTCTCACCGATTGGCTCACCACCTCACCTAATAGTTATTCATGATGAGTTAGCCGATGAGTGGATAAATCTTGTCTAATATTTCTCTAAACATGGTATACCCAACTTGATCACTAATTCATGAAGCTCACCATGTTTGGAATATTGCTCCATTGCTTAGTTAAGTCAGACCCACTGTTTGCATGAACTGGATTCATGATTGGAATCCTCACCATATCCAAAATATTGAGCTCAACCCATCCTTTAATCCGTAGCATCCTATGTCTAATAGATGTGGTTTCAACTTCCCCATGCAACTGAACCACTATATCTAGCCAAGAACAATCAACCCTGGGAAGGGCCTGCACATCTACAATGGTGGAAGACCAATTGACTTAATATTTTCTTAGAAAGACTTTAAGTTAGATCTCTTAGACTCAACTAGTCATAACAGTTATGACTAACCTAGTGGCATGGGTTAGCTTGAATCATTAGCACCACCTCAAACTATTAATTGGATCAACCCAAATGGCTAGGTAAGTGAGATCGGTGGGAAGGATATGCCATTAACTCATCGTAAATGCATCCAGGTCAAGTAGCTCCCAATTAAAGACCATCGATCATATCTGCCGAACTTACTTTAGAAACCAAATTATCAAACTAGAACTAATTGGATTAGCCTTCAATTCAGGCTTAAACTGTGGAGCCAAATTAGGTCTTAAAGTGGTTGACCATATGTGGCTGTGAGTCAATCTTGACCAAGACATACATCTAATAGGTTGGTCAAATCTGAGCACTCTTGATCTTACCTAACCAGCTATGGATTCAGTTTGATCAACCACTAGACCTAATCAAGCTACCCATATCCAAACACATATTTTATGAAGGTGTCTTAGATCTAAAAATTCTTAACTTTTAGATCTAATTAGTTTTATAAACTTAATTCTTAATTAAGTCAAAACATGGTTTAAGAACAAAGCATGTAAAATCCTAGGATTTTTGGATTTAGGATTGTACAAGTTTTCAATTTCTGATTAAGGGCAAACATGCAGTACCCTTACACGCCATAAGAGCACCCCATCGAATGAAAAGCAAGGGCCTTTAAATCCTTCTTACTCTTATGATCAAAAGGCCAAGAGGAATGGCTTAATCAGAAATATAAACTACATAACTAAATATTTACATCTAACACATATATCTCATATACGATTAAAGATCTAAACTACACATGCTTTGCATACATCTCATGTATTAATTTTAAACATGCATCTCATGCATCAGATTTGATTATATCTTATATAATCATCAAAAAATTAAATGAACATTATATAAAAAAAAAATTTCAATTGTAGACTAATCATGATATAGAACTATAGATCTAGTCTACATAAGCATTGCATATATCTTATATATCAATTTTTAAATTATATCTCATGCTTTTAGATCTAATTATATCTCATGTAACATCTAAAAACTAGATGATCATATCATAAAAAAATTAGATCTAATCTAATCTAGATCTAGAACTGCAAACCTGGCTCCGATACCAGTTGAAGAAATTTCTAGTTCCTTACCGCAAGATCGATCTGGTCGGATCATGTCTACAGTAAAATTTTTCAAAAAATTTTCTATGATTTGATCAAATTTGAGAGTTATCAGATCTAATTAGGTTGATCTAAAAATAAAAATTAAAAGTAAAATTAAATCTATGATATGATCGGATGAACAATTCACCTTACAGCGATGATTTGATGATGATGAGGTTTTGACTTGAGCTACCCATGTGCTTGGTCTCTACCAGCATCCACTCAAGTCAGATCTAGAGATCTTCTCCTTCTAGATCTAATCTTCAAAGATCAGATCTGGAATCAATCTGATGTGCCTTCGATTTGATCTTCGACAATAGCACATCCATCACACGAACAGGAACAACTTCACTTGATCTTTGTACTAGCAGCAACTTGACTCTTGCTTGCTGATTTACCCAACTCCTTGGGCATGGAAAAGAGGGAGAGGATCAAGAAGAGGAGGTGTGGAGGTGGAGAGAGCGGCATAGCCTGGGCATGGGTTAACTGGAATGAACAAAGGCTTAGGTGTAGGGGTCTATTTATAGACCAATGCACCACCCTAGAGTCCTAAGGCTTTAAGCAACCACTTTGCTTAAAGCACAAGGACTCCCAAAGCCTCTCCATGCCACTTCTACATTTCTTCTAAATTTTGTCACATAATAATCCATAGAAATGCACTCCATATTGCTTGGATAAATCCAGATTGGCGCAGAAGAATTATCCTTAGGGAGTTTGAACTTTTCAAACTTCCTTGTTCCATTCAAACTCTTTGAATGGATAAACCCATGCCTATCCATAGTGGGCACACGCCAAAGGGAGAGGGGTGTGTGCCTCTTCTAAGGTTCTCTCTCCTCATGGAATACCTAGAGGCACACGCCCATGAGAAACTCTAAAGATGCGCACCATTTTCTTTCTTTCTTCTAAAGATCGGGTCAAAAGACCCCTTGTCCTGATTCCTATCTTATGGGATTAAGACAAGCCCTGATCTGATCAGGACAAGCTCTGATCAAACCAAGACAAGCTCCAATTAGATTAGCATAAATCCATATAGGATTTTTGGACAAACCAAATTAGATTTGATTAAGTCCAGACCAATTAGAAAGTTCATAGAAGAAGAAAGTCAGGTCCAATCATGTGCTAGCATAATTTTCTTGAATCGATTGGATCTTGTTGGTGTGAAATCTGATTGACACCGAAAATGGCTGAAGCTGGAGAAGCCGAGATTGCTACTAGGACCTACAAAAGAAGTCCAAACTAGAGGAGGGGTGGCTCCGGTAGGACCCTCCGACGGTCAAGTCAGCTTTTTTGGCCAACAAAAATGGAATGCTCAATAGAAAATGTAGTAGAATGTCGAAAAGGAGAAGAAAGCTTCTTTCTTAAAAGCGTATCTGAAGGATCTCTTATATAGGCAGAGCCTATAACAAACTAATAGTGATAGCTGTAACCATCTGATAGTGGGTCATTTAGGGCCACGTGGAGTTTGTTACAGAGGGTATTGTCTATTGTCGTGACATACTAGTTGGAGTTCAGATGGAACGACTATAGATTATGGAGCGTTCCTTACTGACGTTGTTCCAGAAGAGCTCAAAGGTTCTCGAGATGAGCTATGCATAGGTCGTTATTCACCATATTGAGAGTCGGTGCTAATATCCTTCTAGATAGTCGGAAGGAGTTTGAAAGGAGTTCGATGGAAGAAAAAGTTTGGAAGGAGTCCGACAGATGGAGAAGTTTGGCTAAAGAAAATGTTTAGAAGAAGTTCGACTGGTGGAGAAGTCTGGCACTCTTAATGGAGCAAGAAAGTTCGTCTGGAGGAAGTTCTACCAAAAGAGGGCTGACTGCCTGGGATGGAGGAGCTTGGCCACCCCTGCTACTCAAGCTCATCTGGGCGAAGCCTGGAGGGATCTTGTGAATTTGGTCGAGGCTCAATCTTGGTTGTCGCTATCAAATGGGATCATTCAATGATCAGATATCTGGCCGAGCTTTGACAGGAGTGGGTTCACCTCAAACAATAGTCCCCAACTTCTAAGTTTGAAATTCAAAGGAAGGGAGTATAGATGTGGCTACTGAAGTTCTTTTTGACTTCCTATGCTCATCAGGATGGGATGTTTTGGTGTTTACCACACTAGCATTGAAGCTCTTTAAATTTGAGATGAGTTTGAGAAGACAACCCTTCAACTTTCCCACCACAACATTGTCCCAAGCATGGTGCAATTAAGGATTCACCCGTAGCTACTACTCTACCATGATGAGTGAGACATGCGGCACTGGTGGCCCGACCGAATGGGATCTACCATCATAACCATATCGAGCTCCTTTTGGCTATTTAAGGCCTTCTCCCATCTCCAGAATCCATTCTTGCCTGAGGCACCTGCTCTTCTTTCGTCTGAGATTTTCAATTTCTCCCTTCGTCTTCCCTAGTTCTAGGCATTCCTCCATCCGATTCTTGTCGCACCCATCATCTTTTTATCATTCTTAAACAACTTTGGTCAGCCTCTTAACACCTATTTTCAATTACTCTTGCCTCTTTTACTTCTTGGTCTTTTAGTTTTTCCATACAAGTTTTTGCACTTCATTTTTTTTCTGCTTTTTGAGGGCTTTTCGGAGGGTTTACTTTGATTCATATGTCTTCTGAAACTTTCCAATCTACCGATTCTTGGAGCTCGTCCGGACTGGCATACCTAGACCCCACCCTTCTGACCAAGGTTGAGCCTAGGAACATGTACCATCAGCCTTTCATTCTGGACACCATCCCTTCTATCCTTCGAATGACCTCTTCCTAATCAGGATACGGTATGGCATCCCACCGGAGTACGACCTTGAGATTCTCGGGTCAGATGACTATGCTAGTTCACCTTCAATCGATTGATTTTGTTTGTATCTAGAAGTCTTGCATGCCGGGCTTCGACTTCCACCTCCTCCCTTTGTAGTTGCCTTATTTCTCTTTTTGAACATCTCTTTTGCCTCCATAGTACTGAACTCCTTTCGGTTCATAATCAGCTTCCTTTTTCTCTATCGCCTTATCAAAGTTTAGCCAATAGTCTCATTGCTCTAAAATTTCTATACCTTCAAACGTCATCCTTCCGCAAAAGATTGGTGGTACTTCTCCCTTTAGTTTGGTAAGAAAGGGTTGTTGAAAAATGGTCCTTCCATTCATAACTAGAAGGAGAAGTACTTCTTTGTCTGATGCCCAACCTTGCTGCTTGACCTTCCTCCTTGGGGCTTCCTTAGGAAATCTGTCCGCTGAGCCTCTAGCCTAGATGGAGCTGACCTCGAGTCTTCTAACAGACTCAAGGCGTACCGAGCTCCTAGTCTCCCCAAGCTTTTGAAGAAACAGATCTTCTTTAACCTTGGCCTGAGCCCCCTTGATCCTGCTAGTATTAAGTGCATTTGTATACATCTATGAACTTTTATGAAATTCGATGTAGACCTTAGCTGATCGTGACCTTTCTTTGCTGTAGAGATGGACATCGATGCCGTAGGGAAGCTTGCCAAGGGCCTTTATGCCAAGAAGAGAGAGGGGCCGGCCCCAAGCGAAAGCTCGAAGAGGACGAAGGTCGGTGGCCCAAGTTTTGAGGTCCCAAATATACCCGCGGCTGCTCTTGAAGTCATTACGGGCGTCGAGATTCTTTCAATCATCGAGGGCAACGTCAGAGGTGAGGACCCTCGACCTCCCGCATCCTTAGGTCTCCCCGCTGGAGGGCCGATGCCGAAGCCCCTCATCGAGAGGGCCGGAGGGGTTGGAGATGATAAGAAGAAGAAGAGGGCCGCTATTGCGAAGGTGGTCTGAAAGGCTCATCCGAGCGGATCGAGTGATAGCGACAGCGATGATCTAGGGGCGGGCCACTTTGGAAATTCGAAGATCATCCAGGATATGATTGACAAGTTTGCCATGCCTGAAGAGGTGGACCATCTAGCCGACCTTGACCAGATGTAGTTCATCTAGGAATCCCTTGGAACCTTCCTCAAGGTAGTCATCTTGCCACATTTCTTTTTCATCATATATACATAATTATCATCATTATTTTTTATCTTACTGTGACTCAACCATGGTAGTTGGGCCATCACATACTGGCCCACCTTAAGAGGATAAATCACCAGGAGGTGGAAGTGTTGAAGGTCCAGGGGGACCTTCGAGCCGAGGTCGATAGCTTGCGAGGGAAGGTCACCGAGGTCGAGTGCCTCGGGGAGGAGAAGGTGGCAGAAAATGAGAATCTTTGGAGGGTGCTTCGAAAGGAGGAGCTCATCTCAACCAGGCTCAAGGCCGTATTGGCCTTGGAGGAGGGGAAAAGAAGGAGGCCAAGATTAGAGTTGCTGAGCTAGAGGCTCAAATGTCGAAGTTCATTTCGGAGGTGGCAGCCCGAGTCATGGAGGAGTTCAAAGCCTCCTCCGAAATGAAGGACTTGAATATTGCATTCAGCCAGGAGGCGTTCATAAAGGGCTTCAAGCTTTGTGAAGGCAGGGTGGCCCAGAGGTTTCCTTAGCTTGACCTTAGCTTCCTGGAAGAGGAGTCCGATGAAGAAGTGGGGTTGTCTGGTGTCGCAACCAACTTCTCTTTCATCGAAGTGGTCTCCAAATCCTCTAAGCTCGCTGTCGAGATGCCCAAGTCCATGCGGGAGCCCTAGGTCACTATCGAAGCACCAATCGAACCCGCTCCCGAGCTTGCGACTATCCCTGGAATGCCAAGCTCCTCTGCTGCTTCTCCTCCAGAGGTCGAGGGCCTTTGATAGTCGTATTTTTTTCCTTTTCTTTTTTGTTTTTCTTTGTACCTAAAAATTCTTAGTTAAATGAAAGTGAATTCACTTTTGTCTATGTCTTTCTTTATATTGGTGTTGTGCCATGTGTTATCCAGAATCTCTCCAATAATCAGAACCGTAACCCACCATCTTCGATCAATGTCGTCCCCTTATCTCAGAGAGTTTCGCTGAAATCTTTAATAAAAAGATTAAAGAAGGAAGTCCATCATCTGAAGAGAAAGTTGAAGAAGATGGAGGATGACCTTCAAGCTTCTCGGAGGAATGCTTCGGAGGCGACCAAGGAGGTCACTTGCCTCCAAAATTTACACAAGAAGGACTCTAAGAGCTTCAGCATTCGAAAGGACAGCTTCAAGAAGGAGATCACTGAGCTCAAGAAAAATGCCAGCAATAAATCTTGGGCACTGATGGCAAAGATCAGCTCTCTCGAAGCCGATCTTAAGGTAGCAAAAGAGAAGATCCATCTGCTAGAGGAGAGTTCGCCATGGTCTTCTAACAAGGCTCGGTATGAGTGGGACTGATCGAAGAGGTTCCCCATGCTCTAGAAGCAACTGCATGATGCCGAGCTCACTTATGATATCTACCGATTGGGTTGGAGCAAGAGGATATCCCAGCTTGAGCAAAGGCTTCATGCTGCTAATAGCGAGGTAAACTGACTCCAAAAATAACTTGATGACAGTCATCAATCTAGCACGAGCGGGGGATCAGAGCAGGTTGCCTCCTTAATGAGGACTCTGGGTGAGCTTACGAAAGCGGTGGGAAGGGAGAAGGCCATGGTTCAATGGCTAAGGATCCAGCTATCATACGAGCAGCAAGCCGTCAGGGATGCGAAGGTCAAGTTTAAAGTCTTGAGGAAGCAGCGACGAGAGCTCAAAGACAAATTCCAACATGCCAACAAGATGTACGTAGATGGTCTATATAAGAAGAAGGAGCTTAAGGAGGAAATCCTTAGACTGAAATAGTCTCTTGTAATGGTGGGGGTCGACAGCCCGAAGTCTAAGGGTTCCGAGCCTTCTTAAGACTTTGTCATTTTTTCTTTTCTCTTTTTTGTACATGGTCTCGTGGACCTTCACTTTGTAATGAACTTCAATTTTAATGAAGGAATATTTTCTTCGATCATCGTTTTGCTTTATTTAGATTCAGTGCCTGTTGATTTTCTCATTTCTCTCTTCTACTTTGACTTTCATTGAAATGATTATTGAAAAAATAATTTTTCTTCTGTCTTTTCATAATCGAAGACTTTTTACCTATGCTGGGATGAGTTTATCCTTCTATGTTCGACTCCATCGATTTTCTTTCATCCTTTCATCAAGATGAGATCCTTCCTCCTGCCTTAGGTAACCAGAGGTCATTATTTATGTTAGGATGAGGATCTCCTCCTATTCCTTTCATGGTAGTAGAAGTACAGTTGGGCCATTGATAGGGCCTCTCCTCTCATCTCATCTTAGGTTAACGAGGTCTTCATTTTGCTCAAGTTAGGATGAGGTTCTCCTCCTATTCCTAATAGGGCTATAGGGGCACATAAGGATCGTTGAAAGGGCCTCTCCTCTCATCCCATCTTAGACTAATGAGGCCTTCAACTTTGCTCATATTAGGATAAGGTTCTCCTCTTATTCCTAACGTGGCTATAGGGGCATATTAGGATCATTGGAAGGGCCTCACCCCTCATCTCGCCTTAGATTAATGACGCCTTCAGCTTTGCTCATGTTAGGATGAGGTTCTCCTTCTATTCCTAGCATGGCTGTAGGAACATATTAGGGCCGTTGGAAGGGCCTCTTCCCTCATCCCATCTTAGATTAACGAGGCCTTTGGCTTTGTTAATGTTAGGATGAGGTTCTTCTCTTGTTCCTAGCATGGTTGTAGAGATACATTAGGACCATTGGAAGAGCCTCTCCCCTCATCTCATCTTAGATTAACGAGGTCTTCGACTTTACTCCCATTAGGATGAGGTTCTCCTCCTGTTCCTAGCATGACTGTAGGAGCACTTTTGATTATTTTGGGGAGTCATTTCCTATCATCACGTGATTTTTGCAATAAGAAATAATTGAAATAGAGGAGTTTTATTGAAGACAAAGTATTGATAGTACATTCTTAAATTTTTTGAATTCCAAGACCGTGGAAGTGTTGATCCTCCAAGCCCCTTCAAGCGATAAGTTTCAAGCCGGACGACCTCCTCTACTTCAAATGGGCCTTTTCAATTTAGAGTGAGCTTTTCTTAATTCTGAGGTTGTGAAATAATTTCTCGCCGAAGTACTAAGTCCCCACTTTGAATATTTTGCCTTTGACTTTAGAGTTGTAGTAACGAGCTACTTTTTGCTTATAGGCTACCATCCAAACTTGAGCTTTTTCTCATTTTTCCTCCAACAAGTCAAGATTAGTCCTAAGGTCCTGTGAGTTATGCTGCTCATTGAATGCCATGACTCGTGTTGACGAAAGTTTGAGTTCTATTGGGATGACCACTTCTGATCCAAAAGTTAAGGCAAATGGGGTCTCCCCAGTTGGCAATCTTTGGATAGTTTGGTATGTCCAGAGCACATGATAGAGTTTATTCACCCAAGTCCCCTTCACTCTTTCAAGTTTTGCTTTGATACCTTACAGCAGGATTCAATTTGTTACTTCGGCCTCACTGTTTATTTGTGGATGGACTATTGATGTAACATGGTGTGAGATATTCAAATCTTCATAGAATTCGACAAATCTTGCTCTGGCAAACTACACCCATTATCTATTATGAGGGTTCGAGGCAAGCCAAATCTATAAATGATCGACTTTCAAATAAAATTCTATACTTTTGCTTTAGTGATTTTCGCCAGAGATTTAGCCTTGATCCACTTTATGAAATAATCTATTGCCACCAAGAGAAACTTACACTATCTAGATGCCATGAAAAAAGATCTGAGTATGTCCATCCTCGACTGAGAAAACAGCCATGGGGCACTCAGGGGAGTAAGTTTAGATGCTGACTACCTTTGAATGTTTGGATTTCTCTGATAGCGATCATATTTTTTGACATACTCTATAAAATCATGGTACAAGATCAGCCAATAGTAACCCTACCGAAGTAGTCTGTGTGATAGGGATCTGACCCCTACATGACTTTCGCAGATTCCTTCATGCACCTCCCATAATGCAAAGTCGGCTTTCAAAGGCCTAAGACATCTCAAGAGCGGTAAGAAATATGATCTTTTGTATAGCCTACCTTCAAACAAAATATATCAGGAGGCTTGATTTCTGAGTTTTCGAGCTTCTTTTGGATCATGAGGAAGAGCTCCATCTTTGAGATAAGCAACCAATGGGTCAATCCAACATGGCTCATGGTTGATCTGCATTATAGACTATTCTTCCAGACTTGGGTGTTTCAAGACTTCAAAGAAAACTTCCTTAGGCAGCTCAGCTAGAGCCAATGTTGCCAACTTTGAGAGAAGATCAGCCCTAGTATTTTTTGCTCTTGGGATCTACTTCATGTCAAAATAGTTGAAGACCGAAGTCAAGCTCTTCACTTTCTCGAGATATTTTATCATGCTTTCTTCTTAAGCCTCATAATCGTCACTAACTTATCTGCCATCAATTAGGAATCACTATAGACTTGGAGTCGATCTACTTTCAATTCTTCGGCGATCTTAATCCTACAATCAAAGCTTCATATTTGGCCCCATTATTTATGGCAGAAAATTTGAAGCATAGCGCATATTCGATGATGACTCCTTCTGGGTTAACCAAGATCAGCCCTACACCTGCACTAGAAGCATTGGACGAGCCATCTACATATAGAACCAAAAAATCTTTAGGGAGGTCGGCTCTTTCCTCAAAGGAACTCGATTGTAACCAGGAAACATTGACTTCATTCTATTCTGGCTTGACTTCTTCTAGAATAGTGCATTCAATTATAAAATCTACCAAAATTTGGGCTTTGATCGATGGCCGAGGTTGGTAGTTGATGTCAAACTCGGTGAGCTCAATTGTCCATTTCGCTATTCTTTCGGAGGCATCTACTCGATGAAGAACTATCTTGATTGGTTGATTAGTGAGGAGGGTTATGGTGTTCCCTTGAAAGTAAGGTTGAAGTCTTTGGGCTGCAATCAGTAGGGCAAAAATTAGTTTTTCTAACTTAGTATACCTGGTCTTGATATCCCTCAAGACTCGGCTTATGTAGTAGATCGGTTGTTGTACTTTTGTCTCTTTATTGAATAGGACTGCCGCAAGGGCTGCCGGGGAGACCGCCAAGTACAAAAATAATTCCTCTTTGGATTTGGGCTTTGCTAATAAGAGAGATAAACAGAGGTAGTCATTGAGCTCTTTAAAGGCTTGTTCACATTCAGTGGTCCAACAGAAGTGCTTTGGCTATTTTAAGACATGAAAAAAGGGCATGCATTGCTTAACCGACCTCGAGATGAAGTGGTTCAGGGCTACCATATTTTCAGTCAGGCGTTAGACTTCTTTGATTGATTTTGAAGCAGTCATCTCTTGAATGGCCCGAATCTTCTCCAAATTTGCCTCAATTCCATGCCTCGATACCATGAATCCCAAAAACTTTTCCAAAGTCACATCGAAGGTGCACTTGATTGGGTTCAGCTTCATCTTGTACCTTCTAAAGGTGTTGAAGGTCTCTTCAAGATCGGCAATATGATTTATTGAAGTTGGACTCTTGACAAGCATGTCATCTACATATACCTCCATGTTGCAGCCAATCTGCTCCTTAATAATTTTATTGGTCAGGCATTCGTATGTTGCTCCTACATTTTTTAGTCCAAAAGGCATAACCCTGTAATAGTAAAGACCACGGTCAGTAATAAAAGCAGTTTTCTCCTCATCCACTGGTGCCATCCGGATTTGGTTATAGCCAAAAAAGGCATCCATGAAAGTGGAGAGTTCGTGGCCTGAGGTCGCATCCACCAGTTGATCAATCTTGGATAGGGGATAGCTATCTTTTGGATAGGCTTTGTTCAGCTTTTTGAAGTCTATGTATATTCTCCACTTGACGTTCGCCTTTTTAACGAGCATGATGTTGGAGACCCAGTTTGGATAGTTGACTTCTTGGATGAATCCAACCTTGAGGAGCTTGTCAACTTTCTCTACAATTATTTTCTATCTCTCTGGGGCATGGCTATGCATCTTCTTTTTCACTGGCCGATATTTGGGATCAATAGTCAGACGATGTTTCATGACTTCAGCATCTATTTCGGATATGTCGTCGAGGACCCAAGCAAAAATTTCTACATTCCTCCATAGAAATTTGACAAGCTGCTCGTATCTCTTTCACTAGGTTGGAGCCGATCTGTACCATATGCTCTGTATTTCCATCATTTAGTGGGATGAAAATAAGGTCTTCCATGAGCTCACCCCGCTCTTCAGTTAGATCATCACGGACATCCACCCTGTCAACTAGATAAGGATCTGACTGCGCACTCCTCTGCAAGACAATTGAATACCAATGTCTTGCTAGAGCTTGATCTTCTCTGACTTCTCCAATCCTATAGCTTGTTAGAAACTTTATTTTTAAATAGTAGGTCAACACCACTGCACAAAGCGCGTTTAGACTAGGTTGATCGAGAATTACGTTGTAAGCCAATGGAGCTTTTACTACTAGAAAGTCCACCTGTACCCTGGACTATCTCGGATATTGTCTTGCAGTCACAACTAAAGTTATTATACCTTCAACTAGTACCACATCACTAGTGAAGCCTACCAATGAAAAGTTCATTAGTCCAAGCCAGCTATAAGGTATAGACATTTTGAAGAAAGCATCATAAAATAAGACATCGATCGAACTTTCATTATCAACAAGGATGCAACGTACATCATAGTCTACAATATTTAAAGCAATTACAACCACGTTGCTATCCGAGAACTGAACTCCCTGTGCATCTGCTTCAGTGAAAGTTAGGGGCTCCTCAGTTCTCCACCTCTTTGTCGGTCTCCCAGATCCACCGATCTCCTCTTGCCAAAGTTTTCTAAAGATGGTGTTGATGATGCCGAGAGGTGGCCGATCTCCTTATTATTCCTCCCTCCTCGGTGGTTCTGATTGTGGTAGTGCCCTTGGCCAATCCTCTCTTCCCTCAGGCCAACATCATAGAAATCGACCAAGTCGATCTCGCTTGATGAGCTTCTTGATCTCGTCTTGGTGCTAAATGCACTCCTCAGTATCGTGATCATGGTCACGATGGTAGAGGCAGTATTTGTTGGGATTGTGCTTGCTAGGATGAGTGTGCATCCTCTCCGACCCCGATAGCTACTCCTTGATTTCTATCAATACTTGATTTTTTGGAGCATTGAGGGGAGCATAGTTGTGGAACCTTCTAAGAGGGAGCCCCGTCGTTCCCTCCTATTCGGGCTTCTTTGACTTCGAGTTTAAGGAAGAGTTCGGGCTCGCTTGCGCTCGAGGAGAGTTTGGAAGCATGGTCGAGCTTCACCCAACTTTTCATCAATAGTGGGCATACTTGATTCACCCACTCACCACTCTTTAGTGGCTTCACTATCTTTGGCTTTGAAGGCCTCTTCTGCTCGAACATAACCTTCAGTTCGAGCCATCATATCAGCAAAATCTCTGGGATACTTCTTCTTTAGAAAGAATAATAGATCATTCTTCTGAAGGCCATCCTTTAGTATGGCATTGCGACAGATTGGTCCAAGTTTCAAACCTTCAGTGTAGTGGCATTGAAATGGATAACATAGGCCCATGTGGATTCCCCCTCCTACTTAATGTTGATGAGGGAGTCTGAGCCTCATCGAGGATGTCGGCTGCTAGCAAAATAAGCCATAAATTGATGGCTCATTTGATCAAAAAAAAAGATAGTACCCAGCTTAAGGACCGAGTACTGGTTTCTGACCACTCCTTTCAAGATAGAGGGGAAAGCTCGGTATAGGATGACATCAGGCACACTATGGAGCAACATCATTATCTGAAAGGCTTCTAGATGATCGATCGGATCGATAGTCTCGTCGTAGCTCTAGAACTAGAGAAGCATGAAGTTCGACGGGATGGGTTCTTGCATAATTTTCTGAAAGAAGCAAGGATCAGTGCAGATATCATTACCATGAAAGGAGGAAGCATGACGGAGTTTCTCGATCTGCTGATTCATTTATTATAGTTTTCGATCCAGGAGATCCTCATGGTCATGGATCTTCAAAGTCCTCTAGCTGAATGGGGGCAAAGTTCCTCTAGGGGTAGAATCATGATCGGAGCAGGGCTCCCTACCCTCTACTTCTTTTTTTCGAAAGTCACCGACCGACTTGCCCAAGTTGATCATCCCCAGACTAGATCCTAGGGTTCCAAGGAAGCCTACTTTGATCGAATTAGCACTGGGGGCCGCTACTGCTGCATGGCCTGCACTGCTTCAGTGAGGCTCCTAACCTATTGGACTAGCAGGTTAAATTGCTCTGCATCTACTATTGCTGTTGGCGGAGCTTGAGATACCAAGGATGAGATGGGGGCGGACAGATCTAGATGAGATCTAATTGTGAAGGCAGTCGACCATTGGGTGGAAGCCTTTCTTGGAGGCATCTTCGTGAGATCAATTAAGCAAGAAGAATCCCAAGGAAGAAAAAGAGAGATCTCTGCTGAGTACTCCTTTGAGAATAAGAAAACCTCAAGAGAAAGTGGGTCCTTCCTCTAGTGCCAATCCTATTGGTGCAGAATCTAGTTGACACTAGAACTAGCTAGAGCTGGAGAAGTCGAGGTTGCCATTAGGACCTACAAAAGAAGTCCAAACCGAAGGAGGGTGGCACTGGCAGGACCCTCCGACGGCCAAGTCAACAGAAATGGAATGCTCAGTAGAGAAAATAGTAGAGTGTTGAGAAGGAGAAGAGAGCTTCTTCTTCGAAAGCATATCTGAAGGATCTCTTATATAGGCGGAGCCTATAACAAACTGATAGTAACAGTCATAACTATTCGATAGTGGACCATTTAAGGCCACGTGGAGTTTGTTATAGAGGGTAGTATCTATTGTCATGATGTGCCAGCTAGAGTTTAGATGGGAGAGCTATAGGCAATGGAGCGATCCTTACCGACGTTGTTCTATAGGAGCTCGAAGGTTCTCGAGATCAGCTATGCATGGGTCGTTATTCGTTTTATCGAGAGTCGATACTAAGATCCTTCTAAGCAGTTAGAAGGAGTTCAAAAGGAGTTCGACGAAAGGAGAAGTCTGAGAGAAGTTTGACAAGTGAAGAAGTCCGGCTGAAGAAGAAGTCTGAAAGAAGTTCGACTGGTGGAGAAGTCCGACACTCTCAACGGTGCATGAAAGTTCGTCTGGAGAAAGTTCCACCAAAAGAGGACTAACTGCTTGGGATGGAGGAGCTCGGCCACTCCTGCTACTCAAGCTCATCTCAATGAAGCCCGGAGGGATCTTGCAAATTTGATCGAGGCTCAATCTTTATTGTCACTATCGAACGAGATCATTCATTGATCAGATATCTGGTCGAATATCGGCAGGAGCGGGTTCACCCCCAACAAATCTTATCCAAATCAATCGAACCATGTTGGTCCAATTAATGATATCCAAATCTAAACCCTTATTTCTATGACCCAGTTAGATTTAGTTTTGTATGGTAATGGGACATGTAGTGATCTCTGTAATGACATCATCAAAATATTTTTTGATGGATCTGAACTTTTCTAATTCATCCAATTAGAATCATCGATCATTAAGATAATTCTAATTGATCCTAAAATCCACTAGTGATACCTAGTAGTATATGGTGGCAATCCATCAGGATGAAATACGAACCTCTTAGTACTGCTATCTGTGTGGTTGGATTCTTCTATCATGATCTTTGACAGAAACTAGATCAAGGTGAACTGGTCAGATCCAACACCTATCATATGAATGAATCATTTGATTCGAGTCCAATATGAAATCCTAATAAAAACTCTTTCTATTATTTCACACTGCCATGGCCATGGGCTTTAGGACTCGATCTCATGATCATCATAGGATTACTCCTCTACTGAGGTTGATAGATCCTATATTGGTGCGATCCAATTCCTACAATAAATATGCTATAGCCAACATACACCTCAGGGTTCCAAATGGCTAGGAGATCGAGTTATGATGTAGTCAAACTATAATACACTCAAGGTAAACTGCTGATGCACCTTAGGTTAAAGAATTAAACACACAACTACAGCATGAGCTAGTCACCGACGAGAAGGTAGACTGCCTTATGACTACTCGAGATGGTCATGCTCAGTGCCCTTGTTCTCAATAAATATCTATACTCTCACTCCAGCATCTCTACACCATAGATTTAAGACTCATCTATCCGAAGAAAGTGATCATATACCAATCTTTCGAATTGATCACCATCCTCGTAATGATCCTATGATCAGGAGAAGTTTATGAGTTAATTATGATAACACATGCCTTAAATTTTTAACTCTTAAGAATGTGTTATCATGCCCGTTAACTCAAAGGATGTATCATAGATACTTTAATACATAATATGATAGAAAATAATCTTTTTATTAATTTTAAGTCAAAATTATAAAAATACCTCTAAAAAGTATTTTATAAATGTCATTTAATCTGGCTTCTAGAGCACATATCTAATATGCAAAAGTTTTAAAAAACCTAATTCATCTTTTCTCTTGGGTTGTCTACATCTAGGCGACAATTGGTGTCAGAGTATGTGCGATGTTATCCTTTTGTAAACTTAATCATCTAAAGCTTAAGATCAATGGTAAACCTTGGAATATCTTTTGACGAAGGGCACTCTCTTATTAGACTCTCTTTTTTGTGGATTTAATTATATTTGTTAGAAACCTAGAATAAAAATTTTTATTCAAGCATAACACTAAAATTTATGGAATATAATAGTTCATATCACACACTCATGCACTAAAATTATTATTGGTGTCAAATTCCTAAACATGAAAATGAATGGAATAATGAAGAAAAGAAATTAGCTTAATTGAATGGAAATGAAATAAACATACTCTACTATGCTCTGATGAATATTAGTTTAATAGAATGAATATGTACATGTTCTTCTGTTAAGAAAATTTGGGATACATTGAAAAGAATTTATGAAGGCACTAATGAAATGAAAGAATAAAAAATTAGTATGCTAGTATATGAATATGAAATATTGAAAATGTTGTCCTTTTAATATATTTCTAATATATATTTAATATTTAAAAATATTATTAATGATTTAAATTAATTAAAAAAATCTTATACTAATATTGATCTTGTAAGAATAATTCTTAGATCTTTATCTAGGTCTTAGGAAGCAAAAGTGATAGCAGTACAATAGGTAAAAGATTTAAATCAACTATCTTTAAAGGAGCTCTTGAGTTCTCTCATGAACTATGAGCAAACCATAATGAATTAAGAAGAAAAGGATTACAATAATAAAAAGAAAATATTAGTATTCAAGTTCTGAAATCAAGAAGATAGTACAAAAATTGAAGAATCCAGTGATAAAGATAAAGACTTATCATTAATCATTAGAAAATTTAGAAACTTTCTAAAAATGAAGAAGAAGAAGCAAGAAAGAAGAAAGAAAACTTCGGGTAAGGAGCTAAGTAAGAAAAAAAGAAAAGAAAACTTAGAGCAATAGCAAAGATTTAAGATCCAATAAAGAAGAAAAAAAGGTCAATAACTTGTGCTTTATGATAAAGAAGATGAGGTATACTCCGAATATCCCACTAATTTTACTTTTAATTAATTAGAAAAAGCATTTTATGAATTAATAAATGATTTTAAAAAGCTAGGACATGCAAATAAAGAACTTAAAAAGGAAAATCAACTTCTTACTAAAGAAAAAAAATCAAAATGAAAATAATGATTTGATAAAAGAAAACAGTGAACTAAATGAGAAAGTTAATAAATTAAAACCTATAGTTGATAAATTTACTCTTTTTGAAAAACTATAAATGATTTTGAGTAATCAAAGAGTTGTTTTCAATAAAGTTGGACTTAAATTTAATCCTTTAAAAAAGCAGAAATTTTTGAAGAATTTGTTTGTTAAAGCTTCTTATTAAAATTCTTCAATAACTTATTTCAAGTACAATGAATTAGGCCATAAAGCTTATAATTATAATATCAAGGAGCTCTAAACGGAACCATTCTAATAACCCAAAGGATCCAAAAATGCTTGGATACAAAAATTGAAAAAATGATTATTTTACAGATATGCCTAGCATCTCATGCATTAAAGAGGAGATGGTACATGGACAATAGATGAGGCACATAATGGGAGTTGAATCTCAATTCATCATTCTTGAAGCTAAAGATGAAGGAGTAGTAACATTTGGTGACAGTAGTAAAGAGAAAATTGTTAGCATTAGTAATATTAAAATCACCCCTTTTATATTTATTGAAAATATTATACTTACAGATAGTTTGGCATGAATTCTTAAAAATGAATCAATTAATAAATAAGTTAAAACTAAAAGTACTTAATGCTCTTATATGCTCCTCGTACTTAATGTTTTAGATTTCAACCAATTCATATTGCAATGAATTGATTTTGATGAATTTTTTTGTGCTTCTTGCACTTAATGTTCTGATATCTGTTGTAGTGCTATGATACTTATTGAAACTCACCAATATTATCCTTACATCAGGTTTCAACTTTATTTTTATAAAATTTCTAATACTTTTTGAAACAAATATGCTCCTATACTTTGAAATATGTATTTCCATATTTTACTACTATAATATATTATAACTCATTTTTTAATAAAGAATAAAATAATAGTAATGGGAAAAAGAATATAAAATTAAGTGGTACATATAAAGGAGCATTAATTGTAAAGATAAATGGAGAGTAATTAAAAATTTTATTGATGTGGAGTACCAAATTAATAGACTCAAGTTCATGAAACTCATTAGTATCATGATAAAGACACTATCTATTTGAATGTATGATGCATAATTGGTATTTTCTTATATCAAGTTATATGTAAAATTTAAATTTAAAATTTGCTCTGACATGCTTCATAAAACTTGAAGCTTATAATTTACTTGATATATTATATACTTTAATGCTTTCTAATGTTATTATAATTTTTACCTTGATCAAATTTCAAATCTCATACTTGTTACTCTCGAAACCAATATGATTGATTTCAAAAAAATTTTGAAAAAAAATTTACATTTGAGCTCAAAATATTTTATTTAATCTTTAATGCCTTATGGTCTCATTCATTAATATTTTGGCAAAAAGGAAAATGATAAGTTCTAAATCTAATCTTGCATGCTTATATCCTTAAGATTTTGAGGTTAATTACATTATGAAATCTTGAGTGGAATAAAATTATTTTTTTTGAACCTTTTGATGCATTTTAAAAAAGAAGGAGACACTATCTTTTGAATAATTTTTTAATGAAATTTATCTTTTGAGCTAAAGTGATATAATTTATTTTGAAATGATTATACAATCTTGATTTTGATGATTTTGAGAAAAAAACTTTTTGATGACGTCAAAAAGGAGAGAAGTTTAATAGAGTATATGCTATATTAAATACATATTTAAAAAAAATAAATTAATCTTTTTTAGATTATATGTTTTCATGAATTATATTTTCAAGACATCTATTTGCTCACTTCATGTATTCATAAATTAATATTGCATAATTTTTAGAAATACATCATGCTTTATTATGCATATACTCAAAGTTTTGTCATCATATTGTTGACCCAATGATTAATTTTGATGATAATAAAACATCGAGTACAAATAATACTACTAGGGGTAAAATAGCCTTCGTCGAAGTCCAATAAAGCCCGACCTTGGTAGAGTTTCATCTAGGTTCAAAGGACACTCCAATCCAAGGTTCAATCAAGTCAGTCTCCTGATCCGGACAAGCTCCAAAGGATCGGCCTACAAATTTTACTAAGCTCAGAGCTTCAAGCAAGGGCGGCTAATCCCAAAAATAACAACAATTTCTATCAATGCCCGATCTTGCATGTTGGCCAAGCTCCTTTACTCCAACCTGCTAATTCTATCCTGACAACCGCAATCTTGCTAAGACTACATCATGAATCTCGGCCAAACAAACTTGAACCTGTAAAAAGAACTTGCCATTTTCTTGACTCCAATCTTCAGTCTGGGATAAGCAATAACCACTTCACAAGCCTGGAACCTCTGTACACTCTGATCCTAACTTTGGACCAATCTTGGGCATTGACCGAACTTCATCAAAATACTTAAAGCAACTTGGCTGTGGTCTTAATTGAGGAACCCATTGTCTCTTTTTGACCTCAAGTCCTTTAGACTAGACACTGGTTTTCATCATCATCTAATCTTGAGAATGATCGAGCTTCCGAAAGCAATTGAAACAGTCCTACCAAGATTCAGATCTAGAACTCGATCTACAACTCATCACTCTCAACCCAAATGCTGACCTTCAGGATTAGTCCATCTGACCCTAAGCCCCAATGGCTTAATTCCAAGACAAATGACTCATGATCAAGCTTGGGAGCATCTGACCTTTCATCCAAACTCCAATAAAAAATATCCAACCATCAGCAAGTTATGATAAATGACAGTCCACTCTCCATAACAAACTATGAGCAGTCCGAATGGCCTATTGATATTCTATTATGGCTGTCACTATCAATCTATTATGGGCTTCATCTATAAATAGGATCCTCTAGATACGTTTTCTTCTCTAAGCTCTCTTTCTATTTTCAATCTTCTGAGTACTCCATTCTTATTGGCCAAACTACTAACTTGACCGTTGGAGGGTCCACGTCAGAGCCACCTCCAACCAAGACTTTACCTTGTAGGTTTACTCAGTGAGATCCTAATTTTCACCTCTAGCTAACTTCGACAGCCAACCATTTTTTGCACCAGTAGGATTGGCACTAAAGGAAGGGTGTGAGCCCTTGTTCTAAAAGAAGTACCTAGTCGAGCGATGACCTTCTTCTTCGCTCAAGCAAAAATGCCTCCTAGAAAAGCCTTCTCTCAACAATCCACCGCTATCATCATACGATCGAAGCCAAAAACAACTGATCATCTAGCTCCTGTGCCTTTGTCCACACAGGAACCTTCCCAACTAGTAGTAGTGGTAGATGCCAGCCAGTTCAACTAGCTAGTACAATAGGTGGGAAGCCTCATAGAAGTCGTGCAGGCTATGCAGTAAGCTTCAATGTCGGCACTGCTTGAAATACCATTGTCGGAGCATCAAGACTTGGAGAAAGGGAGACCAACTTGGAAAAGCCAATCAGAAAATTTTAGAAAAAAAAAATAGGGAGCTACAAGTCCCCATTCTGAGCACGATTCAACCCCCAAAAGGTCTCTGCCCCCATCAAACTTACCATACTTTGAGATCTATAATCAAGATGATGCCCTCGATTAGAAGCTTTAGAAAATAAACTGATGAATCGAGGAGCTCCACCATACCACCCTTGCCTGGAATGACTAATTTTATATCAACCCATCATTCACTACCTAGATCATCTAGAAGCCTATCCCGCCGAACTTCAAGCTCCCCTAGTTTGAAAGTTACAATGGCACTTGAAATCCAGTTGACCATCTGAAAGCCTTTCGAACTATGATGCTGCTTCATGATGTGCCAGACATCATTTTATGCCATGCTTTTCCATCGATCTTGAAGGGTGCGGCAAAAAATTGGTACTCAGGCCTTAAATCGGATATCTTTTACTCCTTCAATCAATTGAACCATCAGTTTATGGCTCATTTTGTTAGCAGCTAGCATCAAAGGTGATCAACATCAAGCAGAAACAAGGAGAGTTCATCGGAGCCTATGTCAGCCACTTCAATACTACTACTTTCGAGGTTCAAAACTTGAACTAGTCTATCGCAATGGCTGCTCTAAAGGGTGGCCTTCTGAAGAATGATCTTCTCTTCTCATTAGAAAAGAAGTATCTCTAGGACTTCACTGATATGCTGGCTCGGTTGAAGGCTATGCCCAAGCTGAAGAAGCTTTCAAGCTATGGGGTGATGATGCCACAAGAGAGCGGCAGGTGGGGAAATCCAGCAAGCCCATGCTTGTGAAAAAGTTGAGAGAAGATCGGCCATATGCTAGGACTCCTCCAGAATGTAGATAAACCCAAACTCCATCTCGGGCTTGTCAGCCAAAAAGCTCGGATAGAAGGATGTGGCAAAGCACCCCTTATAGAAGATTCAATAACTATACCCCTCTGAATGCTCCAAAAGCTCAAGTTTTGATGAAAATTAAGGAGCAGCTATCGAGGTCAAAAAGATTACGATCTCATCCCAGTAAGCGCAATCTCAATAAGTACTGCTTGTACCACCACGACACCATCATGATACTGAAAAATGTATCCAACTCTAAGATAAAACAGAGAAGCTGATCAGGTGAGGTTGGCTGGACCAATTTCTATGATGTTGATCTGAAAGGAAAGAAGAGCGACTAAGAGCTCTCCTACAGTCAAAGCAACCTTGGAGGGAAGAACCTCGAGAAGATCAATCCGAACTAGGAATCATCAACACTATAGCTGGGGAGCATCGGTAAGAGAAAGCTGGTGGATTGACAGAACCAATAAAAAGGTGGAGGACCGATAAGCCCATCACTTTCACTACAGAAAATGCACAAGGAGTCCAATTTTTGCATGATGATGCAGTTGTATTTTTTTTAAATATCATAAATTATGATGTACGCTGTGTCTTGGTTTATAATAGAAGTTCTGTCGATGTCCTTTTTGATAATGCTTTCTCCCAAATGTCTATACCTAATAGTTGTATAGGGCCACTAAGCTCACCACTAGCAGAATTTATCAGTGACATCGTATCAGGTGAGGGAATAATTACTTTACCTATTGTGGCAGGCCAGTACCTAAAACAAGCTCATGCCCAGATCGACTTCTTAGTGGTTAGAACTTCTTCTACCTACAATGCTACTCTTGGATGACCTGGGCTTAATGCACTCTAAGCCATAGTGTCAACATATTATCTAAAGAAGAAGTTTCCAATGAAATTTGGGGTCAAATAGATTCGAGGTGATCAAGCCCTGGCATGTCATTATTAAACAATTACCTTACAAGGAGGAAAATAATCCAAGCTTTGTCCTGTAGATAGACTTGATGTTTGTGATGATTTAACTGAAGAATGGGGAGAACCAATTGATGACTTAATTACAATATCTCAAAATGATGAGAATGAAGACCATTCAGTTCAAATTAGTTCAAATTTAGATAGAAAAATTAAAGGACAACTTGTTACCTTCTTGTAGAGGAACGTAGATGTTTTTGCTTAGGTTCCTATGGATATGCCTGAGATAGATGTAGAGGTAATGGAACACCATCTGAGTGTGGATTATAAATATCAACCTATGAAGCAAAAGAAGTGAAGCTTTGCATTAGAGTGTCAAAAGGCAATTATGGATGAGGTAGATAAGCTCCTTAAGGCTCAGTTTATTTGAGAAGTATTTTATCTAGACTAGATAGCAAATGTGGCCCTAGTGAAGAAAGTGAATGGGAAGTTGTAGATGTGCATAGATTTTACTGATCTGAGCAAAGCCTATTCAAAGGATAACTACCCTCTACCTAGAATTGATTAGTTGGTGGATGCAATCTCGAAACATGAGCTCCTCACCTTCATGAATACCTTCTCTGGATATAACCAAATCTAAATGGCACCTAAAGATGAGAAAACTAACTTTATTGCTGATCGTGGTATTTATTATTACAGGGTCAAACCATTTGGACTAAAAAATATAGGTACAATCTACCAGCACCTGATGAATAAAATCTTCAAGAAGCAGATTGGTCGTAATATGAAAGTTTACGTGAATGATATACTTGTCAAAAGCTGATCTTCAAGGAATCACATTGCCAATTTGGAGAAAATATTCAACACTCTCCAAAAGTGCAAGATAAAGCTGAACCTGATGAAATGCACTTTTGAAGTAATCTCAAAAAAATTCTTGGGGTTTATGGTGTCAAGGCATAGCACAGAGATAATCCAGAGAAGATCTGAGCTAATTAAGAGATGGCCATCCCTATGACAATCAAGGAAGTTCAGCGCTTGATGAAAAAGATCGTGGCTTTGAATCGATTTATTTCAAAATCAATAGAACGGTGTATGCCTTTCTTCCAAGTGCTCAAATAATTGAAAAACTTCTATTGGACTTCGGAATGTCAGCAAGCCTTCAAAGAACTGAAGAACTATCTTGGCTCACCTCCTTTCCTTGCCAAACCTAAACCTGGCGAGGAACTATTCCTGTATTTGGCGGTATCACCTATGGTTATAGGAACTATCTTAATCAAAAAAGAGAATAAAGTTGAAAAGCCTATCTATTGTATAAGCCGAGTCCTAAGAAATGTCGAAGCAAGGTATACCAAATTAGAAAAGCTAACTTATGCTTTGTTGATTGTAGATAGAAAGCTCCAACCCAACTTCCAAGGGCACACAATAATCATTCTCAAAAATCAATCCATAAAAGCAGTTCTTCATCGGCCCGATACATCTAAGAGAATTACAAAATAGACAATCAAACTCATAGAATTTGACATAAAGTTTTAACCTCGACTGTCTATTAAAGTTCAAATACATGCCGATTTTGTGGTGGAATGCACTATTCTAGATCCGATGGAGACTGAACCACCAGCATCTCTAACTTTGAACCAAGCTTCTCTGAAGAGAAAGCAAATCTTTCTAAAGATTTTTGGGCCTTATATATTGATGGTTCATCCAATGCTTTCGTAGTGGGCATAAGCTTGATTCTTATCATTCTAGAAGGGGTTATTGCCAAATATGCACTACTCTTTGAATTCCCGACAACCAACAACAGAGTAGAGTATGAAGCTTTAATTATAGGATACAAGCTAGCCAAGGAATTGGGGATAGATCATCTAAAAATCTATAGTGATTCATAATCGGTGGTAGGATATGTCAATGGTAGCTATGAGGCTCGGGAGGAAAACATGAGAAAGTATTTGGATCGGGTGAAGAGCTTAACCTCAGCTTTCAATGGTTTCAACATTCAGCAAATTCCAAAAGCAAAAAATTTCAGGGTTGACCTTCTATCTAAATTGGCTACTTTAGCTTTGAATGACTTCCTAAAAGAAGTTTTTTTTTAAGATTCTTCTACATCCAAGTTCGGAGGAATCTCAAACAATAATGCAGGTAGACCATGAACCCAACTAGATTGATCTATTGGTCATATATTTTAAAGATGGCATCCTTCCTAGAGACTCTAAAGAAGCTCAAAAACTGAGAAACCAGGCCTCTCGCTACATCTTATATGAAAACAAACTATATAAGAGGTCTTATTCCTTACCGCTTCTCAAATACCTCTGGCCATCTGAAGTAGATTATGTCTTAAGGGAGGTTTATGAATGAGTATGTAGGAATCACCTCAAAGCTAGATCATTATCTTATAAGTTACTTCGATCAGGATATTATTGGTCGACCATACAATAGGATGTAGTTGACTATGTAATGAGGTGTGATCGATATCAAAGAAATATCAATATTCAACAGCAACCAACTTCTCTACTCATGCCTTTAAGCACTCCTTGGCCATTCGCATAATGAAGGATGGATATACTTGGACCATTTTTCATAGCATCTGGACAGTGAAAGTTTCTTTCAGTAGTAGTGGATTATTTCACTAAGTGGGTTAAAGCCGAATTCTTAGCAAAAATCATTGAAGCTAAAGTACAGAACTTTGTTTAGAAGTTTATAGTATGCAGGTTCGATCTACCTTGGATATTGATTGCTGATAATGGATGCCAATCTGTAAGGACAAAGTTTGCTAAATTATGTGAAGATTTGAATATCTCTTATCATTTCACATCCATGGCATACCCTCTAATAAATGGTGAAATCGAGGTGACAAACGGAACCCTATTATAAGAAATAAAGACAAGGCTTGAATGAGTGAAAGAAATATGGGTGGATGAACTTTATCATATTTTTTAGGCTTATAGAACCATTCAGAGGTTATCTACTGAGGAGACTCCATTTTCTCTAGCTTTTGAAACTGAAGCAGTCATTCCAATTAAACTTGGACTTCTATCAATATAACTCAAAAGCTTCCATGAACAAAATAATATCTAGGATCTCAGGGCAAATCTAGACTTACTAGAAGAGAAATAAGAGAAAGCTCAAGTTTAGATGGTAGCCTATAAATAGAGATTAGCTCAGTATTATAATTCTAAGGTTGGAGACTTGGTGCTACGTCGAGTGAAGATTTTTCAACCACAGAACCAAGGCAAGCTTGCTCCAAATTAGGAAGGTCCTCATAAAATCGAGAAAATTGTTTGACTAGAGACTATCACATAAAGGATCTTGGAGGAGCTACACTATACTAACCTTAAAATTTGAAAAATCTATAATTGTACTATCAATAGCTATTTTTTAATAAATTTTTTATTATAAATAGTCTCATCTTTTGTGCAAATTGAGTTATGGTAGGAAATAATCTAGCCAAATTTCATCCTTAAATAAAGTTGAAGGTCTCCGATTCTTTAACAAGAGGTTAACCTCGTTAAGAATAGGAGGAGAATCTTATCCTAACGAGGGTGAAGACCCTCATGAGGGATATGAAGGCCCCAATTCTTAAACAAAAGGTTAACCTTACTAGGAATATAAGGATAACCTTGTTCTAATGAGGATGAAGACCCTTACAAGGGATACGAAGGCCTCCGATTCTTAAATAGGAGGTTAACCTCATCTTAATGAGGGTGAAGGCCTCTAGTTTTTAAACAAAAGGTTAACCTCATTAGGAACAAGAGGAGAATCTTATTCTAACAAGGGTGAAGATCCTCACGAGGGATACGAAGGTCTTTGGTTCTTAAATAGAAGATTAACCTCATTTAAGAGAGGGTGAAGGCCTCTAATTCTTAAATAGAAGGTTTACGTCGTTAGAAATAGGAGGAGAACCTCATCGTAATGAGGGTGAAGACCCTTATGAGGGATATGAAGGACTCTAATTCTTAAATAGAAGGTTAACCTTATCTTAACAAGGATGAATGCCTCCAATTCTTAAACAAGAGGTTAGCCTCATTGGAACAAGAGGATAACCTCATCCTAACAAGGGTGAAGATCCTCACGAGGGATACAAAGACCTCCAATTCTTAAATAGGAGGTTAACCTCATTTTAACGTGGGTGAAGGTATCTATTTCTTAAACAGAAGGTTAACCTCATTAGGAACAAGAGGAGAACATTATCCTAATGAAGGTGAAGATCTTCATGAGGGGTATGAAGGTCTTCAATTCTTAAATAGGAGGTTAACCTCGTTAGGAATAGAAGAAGAACTTCGTCCTAATGAGGGTGAAGACCCTTATAGGGATACGAAGGCCTTCGATTCTTAAATAAAAGATTAACCTCATCTTAATGAGGGTGAAGACCTTCAGTTCTTAAATAGAAAGTTAACCTTATTAGGAATAGGAGGAAAACTTCATCTTAATGAGGATGAAGATCCTTACAAGGGATACGAATGCCTCTAGTTCTTTAATAGGAGGTTAACCTTATCTTAACAAGGGTGAAGGCCTCTGGTTCTTAAATAAGAGGTTAACCTCATTAGGAACAAAAGGAGAACCTCATCCTAACGAGGGTGAAGACCCTCATGATGGATATGAAGATTTTTATTTCTTAAATAGAAGGTTAACCTCATCTTAATAAGGATGAAAGCCTCCGATTCTTAAATAGGAGGTTAATCTCATTAGGAATAGGAGGAAAACTGCATCATAATAAGGGTGAAGATCCTTACGAGAAATTAAAAGCCTTCGATTTTTAAACAAGAGGTTAACCTTATTAAGAACAGAAGGAGAATCTCATCCTAACGAGGGTGAAGATCCTTATGAGGGATATGAAGGCCTTCATTTCTTAAACTAGAGGTTAATCTCATCCTAACGAGAGTGAAGTTTCTTACAAGGGATTAAAGGCTTCTGGTTCTTAATTAAGAGGTTAACCTCATTAGAAATAGGGGGAGAATCTTGTCCTAATAAGGGTGAAGACCTTTACAAGGGATATGAAAGCCTCCGGCTCTTAAACAGGAGGTTAACCTCATCTTTATGGGGGTGAAGACCCTTACGAGGGATCGAAAGCCTTCGATTCTTAAATAGGAGATTAACCTCATTAGGAATAGGAGGAGTATCTTATCCTAATGAGGGTGAAGACCCTTATGAGGGATTGAAGATCTCTGGTTCTTAAATAGGAGGTTAACCTTGTTAGGAATCGAAGGAGAACCTTGTTATAATGAGGATGAAAATTCTTATGAGGGATATGAAGATCTCTGATTCTTAAATAGAAGGCCAACCATGTTAAGAACAGGAGAAGAATCTCATCTTAGCATGGGTAAAGACCCTCATGAGGAGTATAAAGATCTTCGATTTTTAAATAGAAGGATGAACTTATTCCTAAGCAAGTTCAGAAATCTCTTGTTCGAAAACAAGGAGGATAGATCTATAAAAGGCTGAGCAAGAATTACTATTCCGAAACAAAGCCTACTTTGGGCACACGATGAGAATCAAGAGTTCAGTAAATAATAAAATGAGACACGATAAAGGAGAAGAAAGAAAGATCATTTTATTAAAGTGGAAGTCATTACAAAAGCCACCAAGACTAATTAAAAAAAAAAAATTCTACTCGAACTTTGGACTGCCAGGCCCAGCCATTACTAAAGAGTGTTTCAGATCGTTCACTTGATCTTCAAGCTCCTTCCTTACTGTCAAACCCTTGCCAAGCAACATCTGAGCTCTTCTGGCATCTTCCTTTGCTTCTATCAATCTCTTTAGGCGAACGACAGATTCAGCTTCAGCATTCTTAATGGTATTCTCTTGATATGTTATTTGAATCTTCAGCCGAAGGAGCTCGGCCTTATTTTTATCATAAACTTCGGTGAGATTTGTAAGACTGTTCTTCACTAAAGCTTGCTCGCCCAAATCCCCGCTTGAACTAGCTCGAGCATTGTCTACTAGTTGCTTTCGAAGCTGAGCTACCTCATCGTTGACTACCCAAAGTTGCCATTTAAGATCAGAGATTTGCTTGCACTAGCCTAGCCTATAAGAATTATATGCCTCTTCAACCATACATAGTTGATTTTGGAGCTCAAAATATCTCTTGGACTAGTCCCAATCATACTCTTCTTGATTGTGAGTCCAGAGCGAGCCCTTCTCCAACTGTTGGATCTTCTCTCTCACTTCTCTGAGCTTGGCCTTAGAGGAGCAAATCTTTGCCATTAAAGTCCAAGACTTTTCATTGGCACACTTTGACGCCCATTCAAGCTCTTTAGATAGATGGTACTTTTTTTATGTATATTCCTTAAAAGCTTGCTTTGAGGCTTGATGCAGATGGTTGATTTGGTGGAGGCTACTGCATAATTATTTTTTGATTTTTGAAGCTCATCCTTAGTTTTCTTCAGCTCTTTATTGGTTTGACAAACTTGAATCAAAATAATAAAGTAGAGTATAAGAGTTAATGACAATCAAATACAAGTTTAGCTCCCTTAATGAGCAAATAAAATCTTAAGAATGCTTTATACAATAATGGAGGAAGCTTTTCTGATTTTTCTCAAGGTTGTTGGAGACTTGAATGAGCTCTTGAGAGGTTGGTGAACTTAAAAGAAAAGCTTCTTTGCTTGAAGATGACTTTTGCTTACGTTTGAATTGAATTTCATTAAATCTCTTATGTTTTTCTTCTTTTCATAGCCTTTTAAATCTTCAATAGATGGAGGAGAGAATCCTGGGCAAGATTTGTGGCCATTGGAGATCTTAAAGAAATCATTAAAAGCTACCAAATTGGGATAAAACTAGCCATTATAGAAGATTTTCATCATAGGGGTCAACTCATGGGTCGACCTCTAGCATAGGGGGTCGACCTTGTCAGAGGTCGACCTCGAGGTCGGAGACAAAATTTAGAAAATCAATTATTTTAAATTTTTAACCTTCAAAATAGCAAAGGTCGACCCTGGGGTTGACCCTTGGCATAGAGACAGCATGCCTAATAGCTCGTTTCTTATTAAATTCAAAAATAATTTTTTTTCTTATAGTCAAGAAAAAGATAAGAAGGATGGATAATTTTTAACTTAAATCAATGAAATTAAGTCTCAAGGATTGATCCAAAAATATTAGTAGAGGATAAGTTGAGATCAAAAGAAGGATATTTAAGCAAAAAGATCTAGAATTCCCAATTCTCTCTTTATTTTATAAAATTTATCTTCACTCAAGACCTTAGTAAAAATATCAGCCAATTATTTTTTAGTACAAACATAATCAAGAATTGTGTCATTATTTTGAACATGCTCTCTTATGAAACAATGTCTTATTTCAATGTGTTTTGACCTAGAGTGTTAGATTAGATTCTTAGTTAGATTTATGGCACTAGTGTTACCACATCTTATAAAATTTTTGTTTAGTTTAATGCTAAAGTCCTCAAGTTATTGCTTAATCCATAAGATTTATGCACAGCAACTTTCAACTGTAATGTATTCGGCCTCGACCGTAGACAATACTACCGAATTTTGCTTCTTGCTAAATCAAAATATTAAGTTAACTCCTAAAAATTGGCAAATTCTACTAGTGCTTTTTCTATCTAATCTACATCCAGTAAAGTTTGCATCTGAATATCCAATTAAATCAATTGATGAATTCTTAGAGTACCATAAATCTATGGTTTGAGTTTCTTTTAGGTATTTAAGTATTTTTTTACAGTATTTAAATATATTCTTTTGGATTAGATTGAAATCGTGCACATAAATAAATACTAAACATGATATCTAATCTACTAGCAATTAAATACAATAATGAACCTATCATGTCTCTTTATAAACCTTTGTATCAATACTTTTACCTCCTTCATCCTTGTCAAGCTTACAAGATGGACTCATGGGGGTACCAATGGCTTTGGACCTCTTCATCCCAAATCTTTTAAGTAGCTCTCTTGTGTACTTGCTTTGGATGATGGAGATCTCATCCTTTGTTTGTTTAATTTGAAGTCCGAGGAAGAATGTTAGTTCACCCATTATGCTCATCTCGAACTCTCCCTACATAAGCTTAGCAAAATCTTGACATAAAATTTCATTAATAGATCCAAATATAATATCATCAACATATATTTATATTACTAAGATGTCATCATGATCTATTTTAATGAAAAAGATTGTATCTATATTTTCTCTTAAAAATCTATTATTAAGCAAGAATTTACTTAATCTTTCATACCAAGCCTTAGGTGCTTGTTTTAAACCATATAATGCTTTATTTAATTTGAAAACATGATTTGGAAAAGCATGATTTTCAAAATCGAGAGGTTATTCTACATAAACATCTTCGGCAATATATCCATTTAAAAAAGCACTTTTAACATTCATTTGAAATAACTTGAAATTCATAAAGCATGCATAAGCGAGTAAAAGTCTAATTGCTTCTAGTTGAGCAATAGGTACAAAGGTCTCATCAAAATTAATTTTCTCTTCTTGATAATTCTTTGCAACTAATCTTGCTTTATTCCTAATTATATTTCTATTTTCATCCAATTTATTTTTATATACCCATTTTGTGCCAATTATTGGATGATTTTTAGGTCTTGATACTAAGGTTCACACATTATTTCTTTCGAATTGATTAAGTTTCTCTTGCATTGCATTTATCCAATTATAATTTTTTTTAGCTCCATCTATGGTTTTAGGTTCAAAATGAAAAACAAAAGCAAAATGATTGTATGTGTTGACCCCATGATTGATTTTGATGATTGCCAAACTTTGAGTGTTTGAATATTTAACCATGTGTTTCATGAGTGGATGTAGGTGTTTTCAGATATTTAAATTGAAGAATCATTTCAAGAAAAGATCTACAAAAATTCATCAAATCAAGATTTTTAAAGAAAAGATTTTTCTTAAGCTTCTAAAGATCAAAAGAAAGAGAGCTCTTTGATCAAAATAAGAAAGACATAAAGTAGAAATCAAATAAAAATCAAATCTCCTTGATTGGTACAAAAAATCTCTTAAAATAGCCTTGGAGTAGTTTTCGAGATGTCTCAAATTTTTTTGAGAGCTCTCAAGTAGACTGGCATGCCCAAACACTATCTGGCATGATTTTGAAAGGTCTCATGGGATTCTCAAAAGGTCTCATGGTTCCAGCAAGATGTCTCATTCAGAACTCGAGACGTCTCGATCTCAGGAGATAGAAACTTAGTTTATGTGCTCCGAGAGTGAAAGGTCTCGTAGGATTCTCGAGAGGTCTCGTGGTTCTGGCGAGACATCTTGATTTAGAATTGAGAGGTCTGAAAATCTGGTGAGAGGTCTCATGAAAAATTGAGAGGTCTCATTTTGCACAGACAACCTTTAACGGATAGTTTTGCAATGATTATTTTTCGACCCTAACAGCTATTTCAGAGCTTCTAATAGCTAGAACTCTTGCTCCAACCATCTCTATTGGTATTTAAAGGTGGAGAATCAATTGAAAAGCAAGAATTAAGGGATTTAAAGAGAGATTCTTTTATTTTCGATGAGGAATATTGAATATCCAAAGAAAAGAAAAAAGAGAGGAAAGTTCTGCATATATTTCAATGAGCCTTCATAGCAATCTTCTCCAATATCTTCTACATCCTCTTAAGCACAATTTGAAGAAAAGCTAAGCTTCAATCGAGCACATCATCGGCTTTCTCTTTAGGATTTAAAAGAGCTTAAATTCTGTTGTTTATATTATGCTGAAACTTTACATGCATTTTTTATTTTTTTTCAAGTTTCTTTGGAGGAAAGAAACTTGGGAATTAGGCCCGTCCAAACCCAGAATTGGATATTGTAGATTTTAATTGATGAGCTCAAAAAACCAACTAGGTTAATAGTGATCCCGAAAACTATTAGTATAAGATTTTGGTTGGTGCTTCTATGAAAATCAACTAGGTTTGTTTGTGAGTATGAAAAAATAAACACACTATAATCAAGAGTAGATTATAATGAAAATTCCAAGAAAAGATTGGAGAGTGGACATAGGAGTAGGTTGCTCCGAACCACTATAAAATCTTATGTGTTTGTGTTATATTTTTAATTCTTACTTTACTTATTTTATTATTTGCTTAGATTAGCTTTCAAATTTTTTTGTAGTATTTGTATATCCTAAAATTGCTGCTACTTATACTGTTTACATTTGAACCATACTACTTAAGTTAAAATCAAAGCACATACCTATTTAGAAAGTAAATTTGGTTAAAATTTTATAAGAACCCAATTCACCCCCTCCCTCCTCTTGGGTTGCTACCTTTGGGCAATAATTGGTATCAGAGCAGGTGCTCTGTTATTGATTATTGATCTAACCATCCAGAGCTAAAGATTTTGGTAATCCAAATGGAGTCTTTATTTAATGAAGGTTATTCTATAGATAGACCTCCATTTTTAGATGGTTCTAATTATTGAAAAGTTAGAATGAAAATCTTTATACAAGCACATGATTATAAGTTATGAAAAATTATAATAGATGGCTCACACATGACCAATGCATTGATCGAGCATGACAAAGAAATGGCCCAACTAAATACTGAGGCTTTAAATATGCTTTATTGTTCATTAGATTTAAATGAGTTCAATCTAATTTCTTCTTGCATTTCAGCAAAACAAGTGGAAGAAATTGGAAACTATTTTTGAGGGAGCAAAACAAGAAGAAATATCAAGCTCCAGATAAGAAAGCTCATCCCGACATATGCCTCATGGCTTATGAGGATGGAAAAAAAAAGAAGAAAAAGAAAGAAAGAGTGTCACTTGTTATAACTACAACAAAAGGAGATACTACAAGCCGAATTGCCCTCTGCTCAAAAAGTATCCCAAAAAGGACCAAGAAAAGAGCTATGCTAGGAATTTAGGATGACAGTGACACTTCAAGCTCAGATGAAGAAAAGAAAGTAGAAAATCTTTGTCTCATGGCTATTAAGGATGAAGTAAAATCTGAAAACTCCTTCGAGTTCACATTCGATGAGTTATTTGAAGCCTTTAGCAATTTAATAAATGAATACAAAAAACTAAGACTAAAAAATAAAGAGCCTAAAAGATCTAATCTTCTTCTAGCTAATGAAAAGAATAAACTATTGACTGAAAATGAAGATATCTTGAAAGAAAAGAATACTTTAGCTAAAGAAAAAGAAGAATGGATTAAATTTAAAAATTCTTTAGTTAAAGAAAATGTAGAGCTTAAAAAGGATAATGATACTTTAAGATTCTCCTTAAAAGAAAATGAAAATTTTTTAAATAAAAAGAAAGAGCTCTTGAAAGAAAATAAAAAATTAAGAAGAGAGATAGAAGTTTTAAAATCTATTGCTAAAAAATTTACCATTAATTTTCAAAATCTCCAATCTATGGTAAAAGTTAATGGGACTATTTTCAACAAAATAGAAACTGATTTTAATATTTCTAGAAAGCAACAAAATGCTAGAAATATTTTTACAAGAGCTTCAACTAAAGATCATACCATTAAATACTTTAAATGTAATCAAATTGGCCACAAAATTTTGGAATGCAACTTTAAAAAAATTGGCCAAGCCTTGATAAAGCAAATATGGGTTCCAAAAGGAATCATGTGCTCTAACATCCATGGATCCAAGATGACTTGGATACCAAAATCTAGTAAATAATTTTGTAGGTATACCAAGGATCCAATAGAATGAAATGAGAAAATTTTTTTGATGGATGCCTTGAAAATGAAAATAGATGGATGATGCTTTTGGATAAAATCTAAATTTTTCTCATATCATACCATCAATATTTGTTTGATTTGTTCTATTGATTCTAATAATCTATTTATGTAGTTTCATATCATATTTACTTGCTTGAAATACTGTCTATGTTTTGATGAGATTAGAATGATTGATTGATTTTGATGCTTGAAATGATTTGAATACTTTAATTTTTAAATCAACATGCTCTCTTCTATATATCATGCTATGGATGAAATGATTTTATCTTAAAATTTAGCATGATATCTTAAGCCTCCCCATATCAATTTTATAATTGATGAATTTAATTTAAAAAATGCTTAATTAGGTGTGAATATTTTAATTGCTAAACCTACAAGAAAAACTAATTTTTTTTGCCATCCCTATAAAAAGCTAAATTATCAAAATTCTTCTAAAATTTGAAACTTCCTAGTTGAACTGAACACATAAAGCCTTCATCCAGTTTTCTCTTGATTTGATCTTATTTAAATTGATTTTTGGAACCCCCCAATTGATTATTTTTTTTAATCCTCTAAATTTTCTTGAATATCTCTCTTGACCATCGATTTGATTGACTCTTTGATCTTAAAAGAAAATTTATTGATGAACATTCTTATTTTATTTCAATTGATTGATTTTGAAAATTGAATTTGAAAAATAATCTTCTTGAATCTTTTGAAGTTGATATCTAATAAGATGTTTCAAGAAAGTTATCATTTATCCTTAAAGCTAAATTTTTAAAGAGGACTTCAATTTTAAGTGATTGGTATCAAATATTTTACTATTTGCCATGTATTTGATTGATCTATCTTTTGGCAAAAAGAGAAGAATGTCTTTATGTTAAATCTAGTTTTGCACTGCTATATCATTTTATATAATATCATTTGAGATAAATTCAAAAATTCATATCTTTTCTGAACTATAATTGCTTGATTTTTCTTAAGAAAAGGAAGAGATGATATTTTGAAGAATAACTTAAAATCTCTTTATGGTGTATCTTGACTGATTTGCTAATATCAACTCAAATTGATTCATTTGAATCAATTTATTTTTATTAATTCAAAACTAAAATCATTGATATCAAGTTGAATTTTCAAATTAATCTTTAAATGGTATTGAACCAAGAATATCATGATTTAGTCTTAATTTTAGTTTAATTGGTATCAAGACAATCTTTCGAAGAAATGGCTTTGTTTGCTAAAGTAAGAAAAAAAAATATTAAAGAAGAATTGATCATTTATTTTAAAAAGGGTTTTGAAATTAAAAATTTCTTTCAATTTTAGAAAATCTGAATTTAGTAGTTAAATTCATGCTAAGTATGCTTGATTTGAAAGAAAAAGGGAGAGAAAACTTGTAAGCTAAAATAATCAAGCCTAAGTTATGAAAAATAGGGGGAGATAATGTTATTGAAACATTAAAAGAAAAATGAACTCTTGATATCTCTAAAATAAGAGAAGAAATATTTTTTTATCTTAATTTGATTAAAAATTTTGATTAATTTATTTTGAGATAAATATATTTTGATATTAAGTTCTCAATCAATTAATTTATAATCTTCTTAAATTGGGCTTTCATATATTTATTTAATTTAATTTACTTTAATTGATTGCTATATCATTTTTGATAACTATTTGGAGTGAAATTAAATTTAAAACATATGTTTACTATAAGAAATGAATCTTTAAACTTAAATTTAAAACTTATTTAAAAATTTAAATTTGATACTAAATTTTTTATGTGCATTGCAAAATTTTTATGAACTATTAGTATTCAAGTAATTTTTACTCAAAGAAATAAATTTAAAAATGTATTTATCTATTGCTTTGATACTGCTTATTTTAATACATTCTCGATACATACCTTTCTCGAACTCAATTAACTAAAATTTTTTAAGAAAAAAAAAGATTGAATATTGAATTAAATACTATGCTTGATTTCATATTCAAATCTTTTGAAAAGCTCTATTCTCCTTAAATTTTAAAAGTGCATATCTAAAAATCTAATTAAAGGTCATATTAATTCAAAAAGAGGGAGAGCCTTCTAAAATTAAAATGAATATTTGAAACTTAGTTTGAGTTAAAGAATAAATTTTTGAAAGAAAGATGATTCATTTAAATTGATTTTATGAACTTAATACATCTCTCAATTTAATGCTTTGATGTTGATTTTGATGGTTTTTAATTTCTTCCCATGAGCATTTTGATGTTGTCAAAAAGGGGGAGAAGTATGTTGTGTATATGCTTGAAGGATTGATGCTTAAGAAACTTAAAGTTTTGATATTTTAAATATTAATTAAGAACATTCATGAAGTGTGCATTCATGTATTTGATCTAGTACTTCATGTCTTCATGATACATATTAGCAAAATATATTGAAACACATTATTTATTTCTATTATGTATATACTCAAAGTTTTGCTATTATCAAAAAAGGGGAGATTGTTTTGATGATTATCAAACTTTGAGTGTTTGAGTATTTAACCATGTATTTCATGAGTGGATGTAGGTCTTTTCAGATATTTAAATTGAAGAATCATTTCAAGAAAAGATCTACAAAAATTCATCAAGTCAAGATTCTTAAGGAAAAGATTTTTTTTAAGCTTTCAAAGATCAAAACAAAGAGAACTCTTTGACCAAAATAAGGAAGACATAAAGTAGAAATCAAATAAAAATCAAATCCCCTTGATTGGTGCAAAAAATCCCTCAAAATAGCCTTGGAGTAGTTTTCGAGATGTCTCGAAATTTTTTTGTGAGCTCTCGAGTGGACTGGTTTGCCCAAACACTATCTGGCATGATTTTAAGAGGTCTCACAAGATTCTTAAGAGGTCTTGTAGTTCCAGCGAGATGTCTCATTCAGAACTCGAGATGTCTTGGTCTCAGGAGATAGAAACTTAGTTTCTATGCTCTAAGAGTGAGAGGTCTCAAAGGATTCTCGAGAGATCTCATGATTTCGATAACACATCTCGATTCAGAATTAAGAGATCTTAAAATCTGATGAGAGGTCTTGTGAAAAATCGAGAGGTCTCATTCTGCGCAGATAGCCTTCAATGGATAGTTTTGCAATGACTATTTTTTGACCCTAATGGCTATTTCAGAGCTTCCAATGGCTAGAACTCTTACTCCAACCATCTCTAAAGGTATTTAAAGATGGAGAATCAATTAAAAAGCAAGAATTAAGGAATTTAAAGAGAGATTCTTTTATTTTCGATGAGGAACATTGAATATCCAAAGAAAAGAAAAAAGAGAGAAAAGTTGTGCACGGATTTTAATGAGCCTTCAAAACAATCTTCTCCAACATCTTCTACATCCTCTCAAGCATAATTTGAAGAAAAGCCTAGCTTCAATTGAGCACGTCATCAGCTTTCTCTTTAGGATTTAAAAGAGCTTAAATTCTATTGTTTATATTGTGTTGAAACTTTGTATTTTTTATTTCTTTTTAAAAGAAGCTTAGGGATTAGGCTCGTCTATTCCCAAAATTGGATATTGTAGGTTTTGATTAGTGAGCCCAAAAAATCAATTGGATTAATAGTGATCCCAAAAAGCTATTAGTGTAAGGTTTTGGTTGGTGCACCTATGAAAATCAACTAGGTTTGTTTGTGAGCCTAAGAAAACAAATACACTATAATTAAGAGTAGATCATAATGAAAATTCCAAGAAAAGCTTGGAGAGTAGACGTAGGAGTGGGTTGCTCCGAACCACTATAAAATCTTATGTATTTGTGTTATATTTTTAATTCTTGCTTTACTTATTTTATTATTTGCTTAGATTAGCTTTCAAATTTTTTCATAGCATTTGTATATCCTAAAATTATTGCTGCTTATATTGTTTTATTTGAACCACACTACTTAAGTTAAAATTAAAGCACATATCTATTTAGAAAATAAATTTGGTTAAAATTTTATAAGAACCCAATTCACCCCCCCTCTTGGGTTGCTACCTCTGGGCAACAGTATGCATCTTTAAGTGAAGAGCGAGTTCTTACCCCATGTGTAGGATCATCAATAATTAGTTCTTTGGGGTGATTATGAACATATCTCCATTATTTTAGAAGATCATTTATATCTTGAGGTTGTTCTTATTGTCCTTCACCCTTTTTTTCTTGCTTGTCTTCATGATCCTTTTCATTTTGAATGGTTGAATCGTTTAGGATGATCTCCTTCATTCTTTCTATAAGAGGATCTGTATCATCAATACCCTCACTCTTCCTTGATGGAAGCTCATTAGTCTCATAAAAAATAATATGTATTGACTCCTCTACTACTAAGATTCTTTTGTTAAAAACTCTAAAAGCTTTACTAGAAGAGGAGTAACCAAGAAAAATAGCTTCATCAGATTTTACATCAAATTTTTCTAGTTTTCTTTACCATTGTTCAAAACAAAACATCGACAACCAAAAACATGAAAATATGCAATGTTAGGTTTTCTTCCTTTTCAAAGCTCGTAAGATGCTTTCTTTAAAATTGGTTTGATTAGGGCATAGTTTAAGATGTAACATGTTGTGTTAATTACTTCCGCCCAAAAGTATCTTGGGAGGTTGCTTTCACATAGCATGGTACGGACCATTTCTTCTAGAGTTCTATTTTTTCTTTCTACTACCCTATTTTATTGGGATGTCCTAGGTGCTGAGAAATTATGGCTTATTCCTTTTTCATCACAAAATTTTTCAAAGTCTTAGTTTTCAAATTCGATTCCATGATCACTTCGAATGCTTTGAATTAAAAATCCTTTTTCATTTGTAACTTTTCAGTAAAACTTTAAGAAAACATGAAAAGTTTCATCTTTGTGTGCCAAAAAAAAAAATTCATGTAAAACGTGAGTAGTCATCGATAATTATAAAATCATAATGTTTTCCATCTAAGCTTGTTGTACTTGTAGGACCAAACAAATCTATGCGCAATAGTTTCAATGGCCTAGAAGTTGAAATAATGTTCTTAAATTTGAATAAAACTTTAGTTTGTTTATCTAGTTGGTATGCATCATAAATTTTATCTTTTTCAAAGTTTAATTTTGGTAAATCAGTAACTAATTCCTTTTTGATAAGCTTTGAAAGTGAATACATACTAATGTGTGCAAGCCTACGGTGCCAAAGCCAACTAGTCTCATTAATTTTAGTATTCATAGCTACTGCAATGTTTATTATAAAAAGATCATTCAAATCTACCATATAAACATTACCATGTCTATGTCCAATAAACTTAATGCCATCATCATTGGGACTAGTTACAATGCATCATGAAGATTCGAAAATAACTTTGTAACCCTTGTTACAAAGTTAACTAATGCTAAAGAGATTGTGTTTCAAATCATCTGCTAACAAAATATTTTTAATATACTTGGAGGGAGTGATACCAATGTTACCTATACCGATAATCTTTTCTTTACCATTGTCTCCAAAGGTGACCATTGCTTCATTTTTAGCATCAAGCATGATGAATTAAGACTCATCACCGATCATGTGTCTTGAGCATCCGCTATCAAGATACCATCTTCAATTTTCTCCTTTGGATGCAAGACACACCTACATGCAAAATCAAGTCCTTACTCTAGGTAACCAAGTTTTCTTGGGTCCTTTAAGGTTAGTCACAATGGTTCCTTTTAGAACCCATATTTTTTTTACATTTAAATTTTTAGAGAAACATGTATAAGATTTGTATCCTAGTTTACTACATTTAAAGTAAGTAACATTTGAAAATTTTTTACTTTATGAATCTACAAAAATATTTTTAGAATTTTTTATTTTCTTAGGGGGTTATAGCCTAGACCGACCTTATCATAAATGGTCTTTTGATTTTTAAGAATCATAATAAGTTTATTTGAACTTAAAGTAAATTTTTCAACTATTGGTTTTAGCTTGTCGATTTCATTTTTCAAATTTAGGTTCTCTTGAGTTAAGACTAGTTTTTCACTTAGGATAATTTTATTTTCTTTTATCAAGACTTGATTCTTAAATTTTAGATCTTTGTTTTTAGTTTCTAATTTCTTTAAATCATCTACTAAATCATAGAAGGCTTCTTGAAGTTCTTCGAATGTAAATTAATTTGAGATTTGAGCACTTACCTCATTTTCATGTGCCGTAAGGCACAGATTGGCTTGTTCATGAGCTTCTTCCTCTTCGAAGCTTGAGTCATCACTGTCACTCCATGTTGCCACCATAGTCTTTTTCTTATATTTCTTAAAAAATTTTTTAAGTTGAGGACATTCAGACCTAAAGTATCCTAGCTTCTTACATTCATAGCAAATAAGGGGCTACTCCCTATCCTTTTCCTTGCTATGCTCTCCTTTGGTAGGTGGCCTCTTCCTCATCTCTTATTTTCTCTTCAAAAATTTCTTGAACTTTCTTGTGATGAGTGCTATTTCTTCATCTTATTCTTCATCTTCCATTTCATCGAATTCCTCATCTTGTTGGGTGGTAGATTTAAGAGCTATTTTCTTCTTTTTCTTAACATCTTCTTTTTGATGTTATTTCATGCATAGCTCATGCATCATTAGTGATCCTAGAAGCTCCTCTAAGGATAAAACATTCAAATCTTTGGCTTTCTGGATTGCAATCATTTTGACGTCCCATGTCCTTGGCAAAGACCTAAGAATCTTCCTCACATGATCACTGTTAGAATAAAACTTGCCAAGACTTTTAAGATCATTTATAATATCTGTAAATCTAGTAAATAGTTTAGTTATTGACTCATCATGCTTCATTTTGAAAAGTTCATATTTATGCATAAGCATATTAATTTTTGATTTCTTAACTTGATTAGTGCCTTTATGAGCCATTTTCTTAGCCGATATGCATGTTGAAATACGATTAAATTCATTAGCATCTAAAGCACAATATAAAATATTCTTGGCTCTTGCATTGAGTTGAGTCATTTTCTTATCAACCTCATCCCATTCTCTTTTGGATTAGGTTGATTTCATATCATCAATTATCTTAGTGGATGTGTGAGGTCCATTAACTATGATACTCCACATATCATGGTCAAGTGCTTGTATGAATATTCTCATCCGAGCTTTTCAATAGGTATAGTTTGACCCATTGAAAAGTGAAGGTTGGTTTGTGGACTGCCCCTCGGTTAGAGAAATACTAACTTGGGTTGCCATAGATCTTTGGCTCTTGATGGTTAAATCAAAGTAGGGCTAGAGCACCGAGCTCTGATACCACTTGTTGTCCAACTATACAATCCAAGAGGGGGCATGAATTGGATTTTTAAGATTTTAATGTTAATTTAAAGTTGTCAAGATTGAATGATGATATGCAAGTAGTGTGTGTGAAGTAATTTAGATTAGATAAATATATAAAGCTGGGCAAGATTTATAGCCATTGAAGACCTTAAAGAAATCATTAAAAGCTGCCAAAATGGGATAAAACTAGTCATTGCAGAATATTTTGGTTACAGGGGTTGGCCTCTGAGATAGAATTCAGAAAATCAATCATTCTAAATTTTTGGCCTTCGAAATAGTAGAGGTCAACCCTTAGCAAAGAGACAGCATGCCGAATAGCTCGTTTCAGCAAGGGTAGACCTAGGGGTCAATCCTTTTACTTCAAACATAATTTTCTCTCAAAATATGCATCCAAATATTATGGGACTACCTCCAAAGGATCAGAAATCTTCTATACTTGCTCTTAAGACTCTCAGATCAAAATGTAATAAAATTATGATTTTGCTCCTGAAATATAAAAAGTCTTTTTCCAAGCGAATTCATTAGTAATCTCCTCAAATGCTTTGTAATCATCAAAATCAATTCTTGGAGCAATACTTCTTGACTCACACATCGGCTCTATAAGTACTTAATTGTACCTAAAAATCTTCTGTTGCTGTATTAGAAATACAGGTAGGTTGACACCAAAGTATAGTGAGTTACTTGTAAGTCACGATGGTGATCTCTGATCGGAGGGATACTTATACCCATCGGTCTTAACTAGTTACTCTTGATAGTAGGATGCTACATTGATCATATTCAGTGCAGATGTACTCCTACATCCCACCTGAATGTCATACTAGTATCTCGACACCACTTGATTATAAGGACAACTAATGCATATGACATACAGTGACCTACACTCGATAAGTTATCATCCTTATTAATAACTTATTATTTGATCATGAATAATTTAATAACCATCTAATAAATCATTCTTTATCAATTCATTGTGGTTCTAAGGACTTCATTATAAAATAGGAGTTCATTTAAGGAAGATAGAACTTTTATGATGAATAAGCTAAATAACTATTATTATTTAATAATTCATATACTGATTTCAATCATTTACAATTTTGATGGAAATGAAAGATACACTGGCTTTAGAAGTAGAAAGAAGAAAAAAGGCTGAGGCTGAGGTTGTTGAAGGAGAAAGGCATGTCATCGAAGCCAAGAAGCAGGCCATCTCAGACTTTAAGGCTTCAAAAGAGCAGGAAGATATCAAGATCAAATTTGCTAAGAAAGCCTTCAGCAAGGATTTTGATATCTATCAATAGAGGGTCACCGAAAGGTATCCTAAACTAGACCTCAGCTTCCTATTGGATGGATTGGAAGATTCTTTTGATGATGAAGCCGAGCCTTTCATGGCTAGAGCTGATCTTCCTTCTACCAAACCTACTGTCGATGCCCCTAAGTCGGGTTGATCCAAATCTTAAATTGGAGTGCGTAGGGTTAGCTTGTACCCGAGAAATAAGTATGCTAGCTTGGGATAGCTAGGGTTGGAGGTATCGACATTGTATTCTGGTTGAATACGTTTAGTGATTTTGAATTCCTAAGTAGGAGCTTAGGAAGTGGATACTGGTGTGCTTGGTTTATTAAATTCTTGTTTTCTAATCTTTTATATATTTATCTAACCTAAATTGCTTCATACTTGCATATCATCATTCAATCTTGACAACTTTAGCATTAAAATCTTATTGGGTTGTATAGCTAGGCAACAAGATGGGATTGACCACTCCTTATTAACTTTAGGAAGCGAATGTCTCACTATGTTTCAATTTAGCAAAATCTAGGCTTGGATAATCCTCATGAGGAGTCACAGAATTTGCAAAATTTTGAAACATAATATGAATGACTGATATGAGTATTGATAGCTTACTCGATGTCATCTTGAGCGTTATTGATCAAAGAGATGAATTATATGGTAATCATAGGATAGGATTCTAAGAATATTGCTTTGCATACATTCCACGTATCTAGATGTCAGGTATCATTGCTAGATGGTCATTCTAATTGGTACAAGAATTGGTTTCTATACTACTAGCTTAGGTTCAAATCTATGGGGTCACACACATAAGAGGTTGTTACCTGGTCGGATAGTTGATCAGTGATTTAGAATCATTCTTAGGTCAAACAATCAATACGATTGATGTTTGACCTAATACAAGTATTGAAGGATGATCAATTAGCAATTAAATGGATAATTAGCTTAATTTGATTGAGTAATTGGGAAGACATCAAGTTTAATTGAATTAGATTCAATTAGAATTGGTTTAGATTTAAATAGATAAAGTCTAATTGGTTTATTGGATAAGCTAATTATAAGGAAGAACAAGTCCTAGTTCAATTAGAACTTGAGTGTATCTAATTTTTAATTTAATTAAAAATTAAATTAAATTTAAATTTAAATAAATTTAATTTAATTAGGCTCCTAATGAAAATTAGATTCAAAAGATTTTGACCTAGTCAAAATAGGAGAGTCCTAGTTAGACTAGAACTCTTCCTTTCCTTAGGCCATCTAAGAGCCCACGCCCACACATTTATTTCCAGATTTTTTTATGTAATTTCTCCATGCCTAAGTGAGGTTTTCTACACCCCAAATATCTGAAGGTTTAGAATAAAATTTGACTTGGTCAAATTTGAAGTTTGTTTTGGATTTGAACTCTTTATGATAGAGTCCCAAAATATCAAAACACCTTCTTTCTTTCTTGTGCCTTATTTTCTCCATGCCCACTAGATATTTTGTTTGCCACCTTCTTCTCTATTTTGTGCATGGAAAATGTTGTGCTCATGCCTAAAATAGTGGGAGGGGTGTCCAAGAGTTGGATGCCTCATAGGAGACCATAAAACCCTTGTTTGACTAGGTCTCTTGACCTAGTCTTCTTATTTTTTGTGCTGCCTCCTATTTTGATGGGAGGGGGGTGAGAACCCTAGTATTCCATGTTTAAAAAAAAAAGAGAGATGCTTAGAAGCAACGAATATTGAGGCACCAAGTTTTTTGGAGGAGAATCTTTCTTTAAGACATCAAAATTTGATGTCTTATAGAGACAAAGGTAAGAAAGAGAAGATTGTCTTCTCTAAGGTTTCCTCTGGATCTTTTTCTCCTCCATCTTTTTAGATTATTTTCATGAGAAAGATCAAAAATAAATGGAGAGGGCATGGAGGATGGTTGCTCCAAATTGTTGGGGCATCAGGGTCTCTTTTGGACATGATCTGATCATATCCTGATAAGAAGAAAGAGAAAAGAAGATAGTCTTCTCTTAGGACTTCTGAGAATTCTTTCTTCTCAATTTTTGTATGATTTTTCTTTGAAAAAAATCAGAGAGTAAGAGATCTAGAATATGAGAAAAATTCTAGAGGAGAAGGTCTTCTTTAGTCTTAACATGGAGATGGAGAAGATATGTCTTCTCTTAGGATGTTTCTCTTATGTTTTATTTTTCTAATTTATGGAAGATCCAAAAGTTGGTCTTTTCCTATATTTCTCTTTGTGTTCTTTATCTCTTGGAGTATCCAAGAGATTCAAAGAATATTTTTTGATTAACCAACAGGAGGGATCCATGAGAAGCTAGCACTTCAAGCAGATCTTCGTTCGATGAACCTCCGATTGGTGTTACAGCTTTGTATGGACTATTTATAGAGGTTGGATGTACTATGTAGCTCCAAGCAATAAAGGACAATATCAATTTTTAGCTGTGGAGTTCTCAACCCTATAAAGGTATAAGTTTTGATTTTATATCTGACCTAGATATGATCTAGGGATTTTTTAGAACTATTCTAGATCTAGGTATTAATTTGATTAATACCAACCATGCTTGATTTATTTTTAGATTTATGTTTGCATCATGACATGTCATAGGTCCTAAATATAGGGTTTAGTGATTAGATCACATGCATAATTAGATTAAATTATTTAATCTATGTCTTCCACTGCTTGTAAATTCGAAAAAGTTTTGAAATGTATACATGAAACCCTACATGTTTTTCAGCAGTGGTATCAGAGCATCTAGGTTCTTTTATAACATGATCATATTTTATATTAAAGTAAATCTAAAAATAAAACTCTAAAAATTGTATATACTAATCATAAGGTTGTCCAATTATAAGGTTAATCTCTTATAATAAAAAGGTTGTCCTAGTATTTGCTGATCTATAAAATTTAGTAATGAATAAGTTAGATATGATCTAAGTTAATTTATGATTTATTTTTTTAATTTTAAATCTTAAATAAATAGATATTAAATCTATTTTAGATTATTTATATTAGATCTAAATAATATTGAATCACACATATTGATTATAAGGTTGTTCTGCTGTAAGGTTTAACCCTTATAGTGGAGAGGTTATCTGTTGATCTGAATAAACTAAATCATAAATATGTTAGATAAGATCTAAAGTAATTTATGATTTATTTTTAGATTTTAAATTTAAAATAAAATTACTTATGATCTAATTTTGATCATCTAGATAAGATCCATATGATATGTTTCATGTTTTGATCTATATTCTCTTAATGCTTGTAGAATTTAAATTGCGAACTTACTTTTTACAAAATTCTAAATTTGAAATCCTAGGATATAATCGAAATATTGAAATAAATTAGATCTAAAATCATGAATTGAATTTGATTCAATGTAAAATATTTACAAACTTGAAATTGTTTCAAATGATAAATTTAGAAATTAGTTCTAAGATTCTAAACCCTAACCCATAAGCCTTGAACTTAATTGAGAATTAAATAATTATTTAGGATCTAGGTTTGTGATTTGAAGATCCTAATATAATTTCAAAAAACATGGGTTAAAGTATAATAGGTTAGCTTTGATCAGGTCATTAACTGGGTTAGACCTAGGGTTAGATTAAATATGGACTAAATTAAGAAATTGATCAAACCTAATTAATAGTTAGTTAGGATTAGCTCATTTCTTTTCTATAGATCAATTCAATAGCTATAGCTGATCAAAGTCCATACATCTAACAAATGGATACTAATTGTGGCTCGGTATTTGAGCCTGAGTTTTTACATAGACCAAATCAAAACTGACAAATCGATTGGTGTCTAAGATAAGTCTGGCATTTATTGAAAATTATGTTCTAAAGTCAATCATCAGCCTATTGATGGTTGAGCTATTTTAAAATTATAATTAATTTATTAATTAATAAAAATATTTTGGCATCTTTTTCATCATAACTTTACATCTTCTAATGAACTCCATTATTGTGATGAAGTTCTTAGGACTGTTTAGTTTTGATAAAGAGAGGATTTATCGATTAGTCCTTAAATTTGTTCACAACCAAATGATAGACTGTTAATTAGGACAACAGCATCTATCGAGCATAGGTCGCTATATGCCATATAGGTTGGTTGTCCTCTTAACCAAAGAGTGTGGAGATACTAGTATGGCATACAGATAAGATGTATGGGTACATCGTCATTGAACATGACTAACTCTAGAACATTCTACTATCGAGAATGTCTCCGATGGGATATAGGTATAACTATCCCTTAGATCTGAGATCACCTAAGTGACTTGCAAGCAACTCATTGTGTTTTGGTACCAAACTAACTAAATTTCTAATTCAACAATGGAAGACTTCTGGGCATAATCAAGTACTTACGAAGTCAAAGTATGATCAAGATGGAATTGACCACTCCAAGAGTTGGAGAAGAATGTATCACAATATTTTAATATAGCAAAACCTTAGCCAGGATAATCCATCAGATAGATTTGATATTTTGAAATACAATGTGGACAATCTAATCAAAGTTGATAGTTGAACTCTGAGGTGTCCTACGAGCATTGTGGTCAAGGGGATGAATTATATGAAAATTATATCCGCATGGGTTCTAAGGATAGTGTTCTACACCTTCGACCTATCTAGTCATCGAGTATCATTGCTAGATGGTCACTTTAATTAGTATAAAAATTTATTTCTATGCTACTAACTTAGTTTTGGACCTATGAGGTCACACATATTAGAGCTTATGATCTGATCGGATGGTTGATCAATGATTAAGAATTGTTCTAGGATTAAACAATCAATACGATTGGTGTTTAACCTAGTACAAGTATTGCAGGAGGATCGATTAGCAAGTGGATTGCTAATTGACTTAATTTGATTAAGCCAATAGATTGAGATTAAGTTTAATTAAATATAATTTAATTAGATTTTATTTGGACTTGATTGGATCAAGTCCAATTGATTTATTGGATAAGCTAAGTGCAAGGAAGAACTAGTCCTAGTCTAACTAAGACTCGGGTTAACCCAATTTTCTGATTTAATTAGAAAATAAATTAAAATTAAATCTAATTTAATCTAATTTAATTAAGTTCTTAAATGGATTAGGGTCTTATTTAATTAGGTTGGTTTAATCTTGATTTTATTTGATTAAAAGATCTTATTTGACCAAGTCAAAATAGGAGTCCTAGTATGACTAAGACTCCCTATCACTTGCGCCACTTAATCCTCACGCCCCATGCCCTTTTTGTTTTGTTTCTTATGTGAAAATTCTCCACTCCCATGGATTCTCACACCCTCTTTCTCTCTTCCTTTTCTCATAAGGTAATTCGTTGGAAGACCAAGTCAAAAGAGGAGTTAGTTTTGCTTAGGATTCTATGAGATAGAATCCTTGTTGATGAAAATACCTTTCCTTGAGTGCCGCCCCCTCTTTTAATTAATTCTTCTCTTATTATATGAAAATAATATTATTTTTTGTGTGCCCTCCCTTGCTGATCCATGCCAATAATTATGGAGGAGGCACCCAAGAGTTGGGCGCCCCAACAACTTCCCATGTTTGCACATTCCTAATCTAGGATTTTGATCTAACTTGGACTCTTCTTTTTCTCTATTTATTGGATGAATTTTATTTTAATTTTTTTGTACAATATAGAGCTTTAGGAGAGATTTGGGGTGTGCAAAAATTAGAGAAAGAGAATCCTTGGGCATGGGGGTTACATAGGCACCAAACTAGGTGTCTAGGTGAGAGAATAGAGAAGAAGAAAAGGATCTTCTTCTAGGGATGTTTTATTTTCAATCTCTCCTCTTTTTTTTTGAGTTTTTTCTAAGAGAATATCAGATCAGTAAACTCTCATCTTTCTTCTCATATTTTGGAGAGTCCAAATTTTGAAGAAGGATGCATCGGATCGATCGTTGAAAAACGATCAGCATAGTACTAGCATGTTGTGCTGATTTCATGCATCGGACTTCAGATCAAAGATCGTAGGCTCGTGTGGACGACTCCTAGATGTCAGATGTGTGTGCAACTCATGAATTCATTCTCAACCCTAGATCAGTAAGTTAGAACGTCTAACTTGCTCAGGTAATAGATATGATCTATAAACTTCATACCTACATTTGATGTAGTGTAGATCTAGGTTGATTTGATCAACCTTTTCTTTCTTGTTTGATTTTAATTTTTAATTTAATATCATACCTTGATCATGTAATATATTTAAGATCTAAATATTTATATATTTATTTAAATAAATATTTAATTTATTTAAGTCTTTCGCTGCAAGATCTTGAAAATGTTTCAAGATCTATCTATAAAACCCTAGATCAAGAACCTTCAATTGGTATCAGAGCAAGGTTGTTATTACATAATTTTTATACATATTTAGATTATTTCTTAGATTGATCTAATTTATAATTTAATTATTAAATTTAAAATTTTTAGAAAAAATTTAGATCTCACAAACTACTATAAGATTGTCCTGCTGTAAGGTTTACCCCTTACAGTGAATAGGTTGTCTTAGTTCGTGATGATCTAACTCTAATAATAAATTTATTAGATTTGATCTAATTTTATTTATAATTTAATAGATTTAAAATAATTTTATATCTAAATAAAAAATATTTTAGATTGCACGGACTGCCATAAGATTGTCCTGCTGTAAGGTTTATCCCTTACAGTGAATAGGTTGTCCTAGTACGTGCTGATCTAAAATATTGATCATAAAATTTTAGATTAGATCTAAGAGATTTTATGATCTAATTAAAAATATTTTAATCTAGTTTTAATCTTCATAAATATATTAGATTTGTTCTAGGAAGATTTATGATTGATTATTATTGAAACTATTTTAATTACATGAACCTGTTTAGATTAGATCTAAAGTAGATTCATGTTTATGTTACTTGCATATTGATTATGAATCAAACATGCAACTTGGTTGATAGAACCATATTATAAAAATATTTTATAAATATGAAAATTATTTTCAAAAAATCAAATCCTAACCCTCAGCCCAAAACTTAATTAAGAATTAAGAAGTTATTTAATTAGGTTCTAGGATTGTAAGTTGAAGATCCTATTACATGAATCATAACACATTGGGTTAATGGGTTAGTTGAGATTAGGTCCATTAATTGGGTTAGACCTAGGGTTGGATTAAAGAATGGACTTGATAAGAGAATTGATTAAATCTAATCAATTGTTATCTTAGTTAGGTCAAGGATTCTCTAAATCAATTGTAATAGTTGTAGTTGGTCAAGTCCATGTCTTTAACAAGACCCAGGATGGACTTGATTCTTGGCTACGCGGTCTAGCACGAACTGTTAGGTTGATCTAATTAAAACTAATTAAACTATTTGGTGTTTAAGGTAAATCAGACTAGTGATTTTTAATTGGTAGCTTGCTTACCTGGCCATTTCTGATGGTGTCTAAGGCAAGCCTGGCAGATCTTTCCACCGATCAAACTTACTTGGCCTCTTGATGAGATTATGTTTTGATCAGATTGCTTGACTATTCGAGCTAACCCATGTCAGCTAGGTAAATTAGTTTGACTGATTTAGATGCTCTTAGACCAGCCTATTAATGGTCTTCCTTAAGCTGACTTGGTGAAGTTAGTGGAAGGATCATGACAAGCTAGTTAATCTGACCTACTCGCTTCTATAAATTAAATCTTCTAAAATTATTAGGTCCCTAAAATAAAATAGTTATATGATAACTGGATCACAGCGTCTCATTAAAGTGGATGATAATGAGTTCATCGATTGGATAATCATTGGAGATCCAAAGACCTGGTGCTTATCGATTGATGGAATTATCATTCATTATATGATCTCTTGGATACATCTTTCTAAATGGTGGTCAGGTGGGCCAACCAAAGTTAGGCCTGATCATTCATTGGTTGGATGGGCTAAGTATGGTCATATTAATGGTTGGACCTAACTAGATTCTTTTCTAAGAAGGCCAAAGCCAACTGATCAGGGCCTAGGGCAAAATTTAATTACTGAAAATTATTTAAAAAAATAATTAGTTATGAACCTACCCTTAGATGTACATGGGTGGGCCAACCAAAGTTGGGCTCGTATACAGTCTATGTGGATTTTAGTATCCACTAAGAAATTAGGATAATTTCTTGAATTGGAGGTAGAGGCTACCAATTTGAATAAAATAGTGGAAGAAACTTTTTGATTAAAGTCCAAATCTTTAGGTTTAATAAATTAATTACTAATTAGGTTTTGGTTTTCCTTTGTGCAGACATGGCCACTTCCCTATCGCTTCGATCATTATTGAACAATGATAAGTTGGTGGGATCCAACTTCGATAGCTGATACCAAAAATTGAAGATTGTCTTGGAGCATGAACGAATCCTATATGTGCTGATGAATCCTGCACCGGAGGAGCCAGCTGCCACTATATGTGGAACAATCAGAGATACTTATCAAAAGTGGCTCAGTGATCGAACTACGTGCGTTGCATTATGTTGGCTGCGATGAGTGATGAGTTCAGTCATAGGTTTGAGATAGCTCAGCCAAATAAAATACTCCAAGTGTTGGAGGATTCTTTTGGCACACTCGATGACATTGAGAGGCACAAGACTAGTTGTGCCATCTTCAATGCCAGAATGTGGGATGGAGCCTCTATCACTGATCATGTACTGTATATGATCGAGCTGATAGAGCACTTGAGTTGGTTTTTCCTTGCATGACAACTTAGGAAAGATGCAATACTGAACTTACTGCCAAAGTCCTATCTTCCTTTTTTTACTCATTATAGAATGACCAAGCCTGAAGTAAACTACCATGGCTTGCTAAGATTACTTCAGAACTTTGAGAAGGATCACTAGCTCCATAAAGAGTCGGTGAACTTGGTGGGAGGTTCGTCTTTTGGTTCTCGACCCTTTAGGATAGAAAAGAAGAACAAGAAGAAGAAAACAAAGAAGGTGCAAGTTTAGGCTGGGACGTCAGTGCAGGGCCAGACTAGGAAGATCAAGCCCGATAAGAGTCAAGCTGAATGCTTCTTTTGCAAGAAGCAGAGGTACTAGAAGAAGAACTATCCTCAGTGCATTGCCTCCCTAGACCCAAACAGGCAGAGAAAGAAGCAAGCTATTGCTGGATAAGGTATTTATATGATAACTCCTTGCAATTTCTTTATTTATGATATTACTGACTGGGTATTGGATACCGATAGCCCTTACCATATTTGCAATTCGTTGCAGGGGTTGCAAGTCAGTAGAAGATTCGAGCTAGGTGAGAGATTCCTAAACATTGGAGATTGAAGACCAGTTCTAGTTCTAGCTTTAGAAATTTTAAAACTTGTATTTGAATCTCATACCGTTGTTCTTAGTAATTATCATTTCTATCCTAGTTTCTTTTTAAATATCATTTCTATAGGTCTTTTGGCCATGAACAATTATGAAATTTCAATAAAAAAATAAGTTTGTAATGTCATTGTGAATGGTGTTACTGCTTTTTATGGATAATTGAATAATAGTGTATATATGTTATCACAACCTATTAATGTAGTCTATTCTACTGATAAGCATCCTAAATTAGATAGTATATCAAATATCTACTAATGGCACTGTAGACTAGGTCATATAAATAAGAACAAAATAAATAGGTTGACTCAAGAGGGAATCCTCGAAATCAATGATTGTGAATCACTTTCAACCTATGAGTCCTATCTTCTTGGTAAAATAACCAAGTCACCTTTTACTAGAAAAGATGAGAGAGCCAATGAACTCTTAGGTCTAGTACATACTGATGTATGTGGATCAATAAGCACAAGTGTCAGAGGTGGATATGTCTACTTCATCACTTTCATAGATGATCTATCCAGATATGGATATGTCTATCTGATGAAACATAAGTCGGATTCTTTTGAAATGTTCGAATGATTCCAAAGTAAAGTAGAAAAATAAACTGAGAAGAGTATTAAAACTCTTCAATCTAGCAGAGGAGGAGAATACCTTTCTGATGAGTTTCTCACATATCTAGGAGAGAATGAAATTCTCTCCCAATGGACTTCTTCTGGAACACCACAGCATAATGGTGTGTCTAAAAGGAGAAATTGGACTTTGTTAGACATGGTCCGATCCATGATGGGATTTGTAGCTTGTCGATATCCTTCGATGGATATGCACTCAAATCGGCTTATTATCTATTAAATAGGATTCCATGTAAGTCTGTAGTTAAAACCCTATATGAGATATGGATAGGGCATGTGCTAGCACTTTCACACCTTAGGTTTGGGGCTGCCCTGCTTATATCAAACGATTAGTTATAAACAAACTTGAACCTAGGTCTGACATGTGTACATTCATAGGGCATTTAAAAGAGACCAAAGGATACTATTTCTACCATGCTGATGAATAAAAGGTGTTCGTCAGCCTTAGGACAACCTTTTTGAAAAAGGAGTTCCTTAGTGAAGGAGCTGTTGCCTCTAAGGTTGATCTTGATGAAGTTCAACAGATAGAAAGTCCGACATGAAATGTTGAACCTAAGTTGGATTTGATCAAATCAGATTTGAAGCCTAGTGAACCCACACCATTAAGGCAATCCAATAGAGTACCGTGCCATCTGGATAGATACTATGGATTCTTGGTCTAGGATGGTGATCCCATTAAACTCGATGAGAACGATGAGGATCTGATCAGTTATATGGATGCGATGCAGAGATCCGACTCTGAGAAATGGCTAGAAGACATGAGATCTGAAATGAATTCCATGAAGGTCAATGATGTATAGACATTAGTTGACCCATCTGAAGGCGTTAAACCTATTGGGTGTAAATGGATCTTCAAAAGGAAGAGGGGCGCAGATGAAAAGGTGGAGACCTATAAAGCCCATCTAGTTGCCAAGAAATATCGTCAATATTATGGTATTGACTATGATGAGACATTCTCTCCTGTGGCAATGCTCAAGTCCATTCGAATCATGCATGCCATTGCTACCCATCTGGACTATGAGATCTGGCAGATGGATGTGAAGACAGCTTTCCTAAATAGAGAGCTAACCGAAGAGGTGTATATAATATAACCTGAAGGGTTCACATCCATAGATGAGTCCAAGATGTGCAAGCTTCAGAGATCCATTTATGGATTGAAGCAGGCATCTCGAAGTTGGAACATGCATTTTGATAAAATGATCAAAACGTATGGCTTCGTTAAGAATGGAGAAGAACCCTACATTTATAAATGGATAAATGGTGATAGTGGTATTCCTTATTTTGTACATGGATGACATTCTCTTAATTGGAAATGATATTCCGATACTACAAGGAATAAAAGTCTGGTTGTCATCATAGTTCTCCATGAAGGACTTGGGTGAAGCATCCTACATCCTAGGGATGAAGATCTATAGGAATAGATCTAAAAGGATGCTTGGTATATCCCAGTCCACGTACATAGAAATTATGCTAAAGAGGTTCAGCATGGAGAATTTCAAAAAGGGCTATCTTCTGATAGGCCAAGAAATTTCTCTCTCTAAGAAGGATTATCCAATAACTCCTGAAGAGAGAGTGTATGAGTAGAATTCCATATGCTTTGGCAGTGGGGTCTATTATGTATGTAATAACATGTACGAGACCAAACATGGCATACTTACTAGGAGTGGTGAGTAGATACCAATCTGACCTGAGAGAAAATCACTGAAAGGTTGTTAAAATCATCCTTTATTATTTAAGAAATACTAAGAACCAATGGTTGGTTTATGGTGAGTCAGATTTGAAGCTTGTGGGGTTTACAAATTCTAGCTTTCAATCTGACCATGATGATAGTAAAAGTATGTTGGGGTATATCTTTACTCTAAATGGTGGAGCCATCTGCTAGAAAAATTTCAAGCAGCATACAGTGGCTGAATCTGTTTGTGAAGTAGAATATATGGCAGCATCAGATGCAGCGAAGGAAGCTGTGTGGCTGAGAAAGTTCATCACTGAGCTTGGAGTAGCACCCTCCATTGATGGTCCAGTCCTGCTTTACTGTGATAGCACTGGCACTATAGCTCAAGCAAAGGAACCGAAGGCACACCAGCGGATAAAGCATATTCTATGTCACTTTCATTTGGTTCGTGAGATCGTGGATTGTGGTGACGTCGACCTTCAAAAGATCGACGAAAAGAAGAACCTAGCCAACCCCTTCACTAAAGCCTTGGCAATCAAGGAGTTCGATAACCATAAGTCGAAGATGGATATTAGATACTGTGTCGAGTGGCTTTAGGATAAGTGAAAGTTGTTGAAAATTATGTTCCAAAGCCAATCATCAGCTTGTTGATAGTTAAGCTATTTTATAATTATAATTAATTTATTAATTAATAAAAATATTTTGGCATCTTTTTCATCATAAGTTTATATCTTTTAATGAACTCCATTGTTGTGATGAAGTCCTTAGAACTATTTAGTTTTGATAAAGAGAATTTATCGATTAATCCTTAAATTTGTTCACGATCAAATGATAGGCTGTTAATTAAGACAACAGTGTCTATCGAGCATAGGTCGCTATATGCCATATAGGTTGGTTGTCCTCTTAACCAAGGAGTGTGGAGATACTAGTATGGCATACAAGTGAGATGTATGGATACATCATCATTGAACGTGACCAACTCCAGAGCATTCTGCTATTGAAAATGTCTCTGATGGGATATAGGTATAAGTATCTCTTAGACTTGAGATCACCTAAGTGACTTGCAAGCAACTCACCGTGCTTTGGTACTAGACTAACTAAATTTTTAATTCAGCAATGAAAGGCTTCTGGGTATAGTCAAGTACTTACGAAGTCGGAGTGCGATCAAGATGGAATTGACCACTCCAAGAGTTGGAGAAGAATGTATCACTATATTTCAATATAGCAAAATCTTGGCCAGGATAATCTATCAAATGGATTTGATATTTTGAAATATAATATGGATAATCTGATTAGAGTTGATAATTGAACTTTGAGGTATCCTACGAGCATTATGGTCAAGGGGATGAATTATATGGAAACTATATCAGCATGGGTTCTAAGGATAGTGTTCTACACCTTCGACCTATCCGACTGTCGGATATCATTGCTAGATGGTCACTTTGATTGGTATAAAAATTTATTTCTGTGCTACTAATTTAGGTTCGAATCTATGAGGTCACACACATTAGAGTTTATGATCTAATTGGATGGTTGATCAATGATTAAGAATCGTTCTAGGATTAAACAATCAATATGATTGGTGTTTAACCCAGTGCAAGTATTGTAGGAGGATCGATTAGCAATTGGATTGCTAATTGGCTTAATTTGATTAAGCCAATAGGTTGATATTAAGTCTAATTAAATATAATTTAATTAGAATTAGTTTAGGCTTGATTGGATCAAGTCCAATTGATTTATTGGATAAGCCAAGTGCAAGGAAGAACTAGTCCTAGTCTAACTAGGACTTGGATTAATTTAATTTTTTAATTTGATTAAAAAATAAATTAAAATTAAATATAATTTAATTTGATTTAATTAAATCCTTAAATGAGTTAGGGCTTTATTTAATTAAATTGGTTTAATCTTGATTTTATTTGGTTAAAAGATCTTGTTTGACCAAGTCAAAATAGGAGTCCTAGTGTGACTAGGACTCCCTATCACTTGCACCACTTAATCCTCACACCCCATGCCCTTTTTGTTTTATTTCTTACATAAACATTCTCCACTCCCATGGATTCTCACCCTCTCTTTCTCTCCTCCTTTTTTCATAAGGCAATTTGTTAGAAGACCAAGTCAAAAGAGGAGTTAGTTTTGCTTAGGATTCTATGAGATAGAATCCTTATTGACAAAAACACCTTCCCTTGAGTGCCAGCCCCTCTTTTAATTAATTCTTCTCTTATTCCATGAAAATAATCTCATTTTTTATGTGCCCTCCCTTGCTGGTCCACGCCAATAATTATGAAGGAGGCACCCAAGAGTTGGATGCCCCAACAACTTCCCATGTTTAGACATTTCTAGTCTAGGATTTTGATCTAACTTGGACTTTTTTTTTCTCTTTTTATTGGATGAATTTTATTTTAATTATTTTATAAAATACAAAGCTTTGGGAGAGGTTTGGGGTGTGCAAAAATTAGAGGAAGAGGGTCCTTGGGAGTGGGGGTTCCATAGGCACCAAACTAGGTGTCTAGGTGAAAGAAAAGAGAAGAAGAAGAGGGTCTTCTTCTAGGGCTGTTTTATTTTCAATCTCTCCTCTTTTTTTTTGAGTTTTTTTCTAAGAGAGTCTCAGATTAGTAAACTCTCATCTTTCTTCTCATATTTTGGAGAGTCCAAATTTCGAAGAAGGGAGCATCGGATCGACCGTCGAAGAAGGTTCAGCAAGGTACTAGTATGCTGTGCTGATTTTCTACATCGAACTTCAGATCAGAGATCGTAGGCTCATGTGGATGACTCCTAGAGGCCGGATGCATGTATGGCTCATGACTTCATCCTCAAATCCGGATCAATAAGTTAGAATGTCTAACTTGCTCGGGTAATAGATATGATCTATAAACTTCATACCTACATTTGATGTAGTGTAGATCTAGGTTGATTTGATCAACTTTTTTTTTATTTGATTTTAATTTTTAATTTAATATCATACCTTGATCATGTAATAGATTTGAGATCTAGATGTTAAAATATTTATTTAAATAAATATTTGATTTATTTAAATCTTCCATTGTAAGATCTTGAAAAAGTTTCATGATCTACCTATAAAACTCGAGATCAAGAACCTTCAGCATTTCCAAGCTGGTGGTTTTTAATTGGCAGCCCACTTACCTAGCCATTTTTAAAGGTGTCTAAGGAAAGCCTTGGTAGATCCTCCCACCAATCTCACTTATCTGGATAATGTGGTTAATCAACTTTTGATTAGGTTGTCATTGATTCGTGTTAACCCATGTCACATAGAAAATCAGTGAGACTAATTTTATTCAATGAGATTGATCTAGATGCCCATGGACCAAAATTGATCCTAATCCTCATTAATGACTTGAGATGTCAGTAGGAGGATTTGTTTTGGTAAAGTCAGTGGGAGCAATTTGGTCCATGTCTTATCTACCCTTAAGTCACTAATAATTTAAGTCTTCTAAAATTATTAGGTCCTTAAAATGATAAAGTTATGGAGATAACTGAATCATAGCCTCCCATTAAATTGGGTGATAATAGGTCCGTTAACTTAATAATCATTGGAGGCCTAAAGGCCTGGTGCATACTTATTGACTAATAGAATTATCATTCATAATATGATAACTTGGCTGTGTGTCTCTGATGGTGGTTAGGTTGACCAACCAAAGTTGGGCTTAATCATTTGTTGACCCTATGATTGATTTTGATGATTGCAAAATCTTGAGTATATTATGTATCTAATCATGTGTTTCAAGAATGTGTGTAGGACTTTTCAAGTGCTTAAAATGAAGAAATTATCCATAAAAAAATCCCCTCACAAGAAGAAAAGTCAAAGAAAAGAATAATTTCAAATGCTCAAATAAAGCTCAAATAATAAATTTTTGGAAGCCTCAATGGTGGGAAAGACCATAAAAATCAAAGTGAAAGAAGCCCTTAAAAGTTGAAGACAAAAAACCATTCATGCAAAAAAATATGCAAAATTATTGTAGGCTAAAAACTTAGATGACCTAGTGAAAAACTGAGCTGGCTCAGTACTTAGTTGGCTCAGTGAAAACTTAGATGGTTCAATTTTAGAAAATAGAAAAATAGAAAGCTGATTTTTTAAGTAAACTGATACTGAGCCAACCTAGTTGTAAACTAAGCCGACCCAGTTAGACTGAGCCGACCAAGTAAAAACTAAGCCGACCCAGTGACTGTAATGGCTAATTTTTCAGAACTTTAACTTTTTATCCACAACGACCACGAACGGCTATTTTCTTAACTCCAATGACTAGAACTCATTTTGAAGGCCTTTCAGATGTAAATAATTATTGGATAGCCTCAAGAATATATAAGAAAATATTTGGAGCATTAAAAATAAGCTTTTGAAGAGTTTATTGAGTATCCTTTAAGAAAGCAAGAAGAGTTTGCTGAAAAGAGTAAGGATGGAGTGATTTTCAGACATTCTTTGTCCTTCCAATATTCTCAAATCTGAGAGAAGTTAGGCCATCATTATTGAAGATCATCTCCTACTTCCTCAAGCATTCAAATAGAAGAAATCAACCCTACAAGCAAAGCAATCCAGATTTTCTTCTCTTAGATTTTATAGAGTTTATTTTAAATTAAAATTTTTTCTATTTTGTTTCAAGTTTCTTGGGGTGAGACACTTGGGTTGGTCCAAGCCTCGAGTTGGATGTTGTATTAGTTTGATTGGTGAGCCAAGGGTAAAACCAATCAGGGTTGATTCTGAGCTCGAAAAATAATCGTGTACGATTTTGGTTGGTAAGCCAAGGAAAATCAATTGGGTTTGATTATGAGCCCAAAAAATAATTGGACTGTAATTCTTGTTGAGAATTATAGTTGAATTCCCAAAGGGTATTCTTGGGGAGTGAATGTAGGTGCTGAGTTTGGCACCAAATCACTATAAAATTTGTGTGTTTGTGACTGTGTATTCTTTACTTTATTGCTTTCATTCACTGCACATTACAAAGCTTATTTCATTACTCATTGTGTGTACTTCACTTAGTTTAAATCATTCAAATCTGCACATAAGTCAAAAAGTTCTTATAATACCTAATTCACCCCCCCTCTTGGGTAGCTATCTTTGGGCAACAAGTGGTATCAGAGCGGGTGCTCTAATATTGACCTAATAGTCAAAGAGCTAAAGAATTTATGGCTGATCCATTTGGTTCTTTGTTGAGTGAGGGACACTCAACCATTAGACCTCCATTTTTTAATGGCACCAACTACACTTATTGGAAAACTAGAATGAGAATCCTTATTCAAGTATAAGATTATGACATATGGAATATCATACTCAATGATCCTCACACACCCATAATGATTGTTAATGATTTATGTGTGCCTAAACCTGAAAAGGATTGGAATGAGCAAGATAAAAGGCTAGCTCAATTAAATGCTAAAGCTATTAACATTTTATATTATGCATTAGATTATAATGAATTCAATAGAATATCAACATGTTTATCAACAAAAGAGATTTAGAATAGACTTGAAATGATCTATGAGGGTACAAGTCAAGTCAAAGATTCAAAAATAAATATGTTGGTTCATAAATATGAGTTGTTTAAAATGGAACCTCATGAAACAATAAGTGATATGCTTACAAGATTTACTGAATTATAAATGAGTTAAAAAGTCTTGAAAAAGACTATTCTAATAGTGATCTTGTATGCAAAATTCTTAGATCCCTACAAAAGTCTTGGGAAGCAAAAGTAACAGCAATCCAAGAAGCCAAGGATCTTAGCAAGCTTTCTTTGGAAGAGCTAATTGGATCGCTGATGACACATGAGCTCAATATAAACCAAAGCATGAAGGAGGAAAAGATGAAGAAGACAACTCTTGCACTCAAGTCATCAGCTATTGAAGAAAGTTCAAGTGACTCTACCGAAGATTCAAAAGATAATGAAGAAATGGTGGTGATTATAAGAAGGTTTATGAAATTTATGAGAAAGAAGAAAAATTTTGAACCAAGAAGAGAAAAAGAAGAAAAGAATCAATTTAGAAAATATAAAAAGGATTACCCCCTACCGGAAAAGAGCTCAAATTATGAAGAAGAGTCATCCTCAAGTAAAGAAGAAATAAATCTATGCTTGATGGCTCACAACAATGAGGTAAGCAATGAGAACTCTTCCGAATTTTTTTTTGATGAATTATTTGAAGTCTTTAATGACTTAATGAATGGATTTAAGAAATTAAAGCTGAAAAATAAGAAACTTAAAAAATCTAATCTTCTTTTAGCTAATGAAAAGAGTAAACTCTTATTAGAAAAAGAAGATATTTTAAGAGAAAAGAATACTTTGGCTAAAGATAAAAAAATGTATCTCAAATCTGAAAAATCATTAGTTGAAGAACTTATTAAGTTAAATAAGGAGCTTGAGAATTTGGTTGAAGAAAAGAAAACTTTAGTTGATGAAAAATAAATCCTTTCAAAATCTGAAAAGTTCTTAGTCAAAGAAAAAGAAAAGCTTTTAAAATCTAAAAAATCTCTTTTGAAAGAAAATGCAAAATTAAGAAAAGAGATTGAAAATTTAAAATCCATGCCTGAAAAGTTTACACTTGGATCACAAAAGCTTCAAGCAATATTAAACAATCAAAAAGCTATTTTTGATAAAGCAAGAATTGGTTATAATTCATTGAGAAAATAAAAATTTATCAAAAATATGTTTAGCAAAGCTTCATTTGAAAATCATTCAATTACATGTTTTAAATGTAACAAAGTAGGCCATAAAATTTTTGAATATAATTTTAAAAGAATTGGCCAAACTTTGATTAAATAAATTTGGATTCCTAAGAAAACTTGAACACCAACTCCTATGGACCCAAGATGACTTGGGTACCAAAAATCATTAAGTGACTTTGGAGGTGCACTAAGGATCCAAATGAAATGAAAGGAAGAAAATTTTATGGATGCCTTGGAAATAAAAAGAGATGGATATTGATGCATGGTATAATCTAAATTTTTTTCTCACATCATACCATCAATGATTGTTAAAGTTATTTTGATTGAATCTATTGATTTTAACATGATTTCATATTATGTTTACTTGCTTGTTCTCTTAAAATTTTATTTAATTTTAAAATAGCTTTGTTTGCAAAAGTAAGGGATAGAAAATGTTAGATATGTGTGCCCTAGAAGCCAGAATTGGCTGACACTTGTAATACACATCTAAGGGCAAAATTATAATTTTGATTATAAATAATAAAATGAATTATTTTCTATCATAATGTGCATTTGAAAGTGTCTGTGATACATCCCTTGAGTTAATGGTAATGATAGTTCATATTTTCAAGAGTTAAAAATTTAAGACATGAATTTTCATTATTAACTCATAAAATGCTTCCGATCGTAGAATCATCATAAGAATGATGATTGATCTTGAAGGTTGGTGTACAATCGCTTCTTTAGGATAGATGAGTCTGTTAGATATATGTGCCCTAGAAGCCAGAATTGGCTGACACTTGTAATACACTTCTAGGGGCAAAATTATAATTTTGACTAAAATCAATAAATGGGTTATTTTCTATCACATATGTGTATTTAGTGTCTGTGATACATCCTTTGAGTTAATAGTAATGATAATTCATATTTTCAAGAGTTGAAAATTTAAGACATGAATAATCATTATTAACTCATAAATTGCTCCGGACCATAGGATCATCACGAGGATGGTGATTGATCCGGAAGGTTGGTGTACAATCGCTTCTCTTTAGTAGATGAGTCTTGAGTCTACGGTGTGGAGACACCGGAGCGAGAGTACAGAAACTCGTTAGAGAACGAGGGCACTGAGCGTGACCACCTCGAGTAGTCATTAGGGAGTCTACCTTCTCATCAATGACTGACTCGATGCTGCAGTAGTGTGTCTGGTTCTTTGACCTGAGATGCATCGACAATTCACCTTAAGGGTGTTATAGTTTGACTACACCATTACTCGGTCTCCTATCCATATGGAACCCTGAGGTGTATGTTGGCTATAACATGTTCATTGTAGAAACTGGATTGCATCAAGATGGAATCTATCTACCTCGGTGGTAGAGGAGTAGCCCTATGATGATCATAAGAATCAAGTCCAGAAATCCATGGCCATGGTAGAGTGAAATAATAGAAAGAGTTTCTATTTAGATTTTCACATTGGACTCGAATCGAATGATTACATCATATGATAGAGACTAGGGTTTGACGAGTTCACCTTAACCCTAATCTGATCGAGGCTCAAGATAGAAGAACTGAATCACACAGGTAGCTGCACTAAGAGGTTCGCATTCAGCTCTGATGGGTGAAGAAAGGTATCCTGATAGTCTATGCCTTCGCGTTGACTATAACCTTTTGCCACCAATCTAGCCTTGAATGTCTCCACATTCTCATCTGCACCAATCTTTCTCTTGAAGATCCATTTACATCCAATAGGTACTATACCTTCTGGTGGATCTACCAAGGTCCAGACTTGGTTTGAGTGCATCGAGTCAATTTCTGACTGCATTGCCTCTAGCCATTTCTCGGAGTCAATATCTGATATCGCCTCGTTGTAGGTTTTGGGATCATCTCCATCAGCACCATTACCTATGAGGAACATTTCCTCTACATCCTCTGAAACAATACCTATGTATCTTTCAGGGGGACGGGAAACTCTTTCCGATCTACGAGGTGGAGGAGGTAGTGTTCTTATTGGCTCAACCTGATTTGGTTCCACTTGGTCCTTAGCTCGTTCTGCTTGTGAGACTTTCTCATCAAGCTTGATCTATTTTCCAATGCCGCTATCTTGAATAAACTATTTTTCAAGAAAGAT
>QRFJ01001984.1:94062-134733 GCA_006176705.1 Cocos nucifera | reverse complement strand
AGCGTGGAAGGTTCTGGATCTTTACCACGCAAGCGCCTGGCCTCTACCGTATCCACTGGGTTGGATCTGAGATCCTCTTCTTCTTATCACAACCTCCAAAAATTAGATCTGAATCTGATCGGAGGATCTTCAAAACTCTTTTGAAGATGAGCAGTCTCCTTTGCAGCACGCAGCCTTCTTATTTTTGATCGCTTTCTTTGATCTGAATCGCACCAACCAAGGTCCAAAACTCCTTTTGGACGTGGAGAGCAAGCAGGAGAAGACTATGGCTGGAGAAGGAGGGGAGAGGCAGCCTTGGGGCATGGAGAAACTATGATCTCATCATATCTCTGTATCTCATACAATCTGAGTTGGATACAGGGTCTTATTTATAGACTAGCTGTGATCCAACTCCTCTTCTTCCCAACCAATCACAACCCTTTGTGAAATCAGATCTAAATCTGATTGGTGGAATAGAGTCCCCTGGATTCCTCCTTAGAGGGGCCTAAGACCAGTCAAAGTTGTTCTTAGAAGAACTCTAATTGGAATCCAAAAGGAGATGGAGTTTTGTCCAACAAGGACTCCTAGGCGCCTCCAACTTGGCACACGCCTAGGGTGGCGTGCGCCCTTCTCCTTGCCAGGTTCTGATAGGGGGACAGGCCCCCACCAGCTCTCCAATAGGTGCATGACATGTGGTCAAAAGTCAAAGTGTCAACGGTCAACGTTTGACCAGTCAAAGGTAGACTTTTGACCAAAGTCAAAGAACAAGAAATGGCAGGTGACCAAAAATGGCAGGTAGTGTCTTACAAATAAGACAACCTTTTCTGACTTGGACAACCTCCTGTCAGACCTATGAAGGCCTCTATTTGAGCACAAACTCCTTTGGCTCAGACAGGACAACTTATTTATGATAGCAAAAGAAGAACGTTAGGTTCAATCAAGTGCTAGCAGATTTCCTTGAACCTAATTGAATCTCATTCAGATCAATTGAACTAGATCAGTTCAATTGATGATCACAGAATTCAAACCCTTGTTTGTGTGACCCAGTTAGTTCAGTTCTGTATGGTAATGGGGTATGTCATGATCTCTATCATCGACATCATCGAAACTTTTTTCGAAGGATCAGAACTCTTCTGATTGAAAGCTAGAATGATCGATCATCTAAATCATTCTAATTGCTCCCAAAATCTACCAGTACACCTAGCAGTATATGGTGGGCACAGTAGCTATGCTAAAATCCATCCACACATTGCTTGCTGTTGCAGCCTATTTCGATTACGAAATATGGCAAATGGACGTGAAAACGGCGTTCTTGAATGGATATCTTGAAGAAGATATCTATATGGAACAGCCTGCTAGGTTTCACATCCAGTGATACTGATCACAAGGTTTGCAAGCTGCAAAGGTCCATATATGGACTTAAGCAAGCATCTCGGAGCTGGAACACTCGTTTCAATGATGTGATCAAAAAGTTTGGTTTCATCAAAAATGAAGAGGAACCATGTGTTTTCAAAAGGGTCAGTGGGAGCGCTGTTGTCTTCCTCGTATTGTACGTGGATGACATCCTCCTTATTGGGAATGATATTCCCATGCTGACTTCAGTCAAGGTGTGGTTGTCCAAGGAATTCTCCATGAAAGACCTAGGTGAAGCATCCTTTATTCTAGAAATTAAGGTCTATAGAGATAGACCGAATAGGATGCTAGGAATTTCACAGAAGATGTACATAGAGAAAGTACTAAAGAGGTTTAGTATGGAAAACTCTAAGAGGGGATTAATACCCTTCAGACATGGTATTCATCTTTCCAAGAAGATGTGCCCCAGCACACCTGAGGAAATAGAACGCATGAGCAGGATCCCTTATGCTTCTGCAATTAGGGAGCCTCATGTATGCCATGCTATGTACACGACCTGATATAGCCCATGCTGTGAGTGTCACAAGCAGATATCAGTCAAATCCAGGTGAAGAACTACTGGACTTCTGTGAAATGTATCCTTAAGTACTTGAGAAGAACTAAGGATATGATGCTGGTCTTTGGTAACGGAGAACTCCTGGTCCAGGGATACACAGACTCGGACTTCATGTCCGATATAGATGATCGAAAGTCGACATCTGGGAGTCTGTTTGTGTGCAATGGTGGAGCTATCAGCTGGAAGAGTTCCAAGCAAACGGTGATAGCAGATTCCACCATGGAAGCAGAATATATCGCTGCATCAGAAGCTGCGAAGGAAGCATTCTGGTATAAGAAGTTTGCTGCAGAAATTGGAGTAATGCCATCAGATGCCATTCCTCTATACTGCGACAACAATGGCACCATAGCCCTTGCTAAGGAGCCGAGGTCTCACCAGAAATCTAAGCATAGCACATTGAGCGGCGATACCACCTCATCCGCGATTACCTCGAGAAGGGTTATGTCGAGGTCAAGAGAGTCGACTCCGCAGATAATGTGGCAGACCCACTTACAAAGCCGTTGGGCCAGTAGAAGATCGAAGCCCACCTTGAGAAGATGGGACTTAGACTTGTAGCCAATTGGCTTTAGGACAAGTGGGAGATTGTTAGATATATGTGCCCTAGAAGCCAGAATTGGCTGACACTTGTAATACACTTCTAGGGGCAAAATTGTAATTTTGACTAAAATCAATAAATGGGTTATTTTCTATCACATATGTGTATTTAGTGTCTGTGATACATCCTTTGAGTTAATGGTAATGATAATTCATATTTTCAAGAGTTGAAAATTTAAGACATGAATAATCATTATTAACTCATAAATTGCTCCTGACCATAGGATCATCACGAGGATGGTGATTGATCCGGAAGGTTGGTGTACAATCGCTTCTCTTTAGTAGATGAGTCTTGAGTCTACGGTGTGGAGACACCGGAGCGAGAGTATAGGTACTCGTTAGAGAACGAGGGCACTGAGCGTGACCACCTCGAGTAGTCATTAGGGAGTCTACCTTCTCGTCAATGACTGACTCGATGCTGCAGTAGTGTGTCTGGTTCTTTGACCTGAGATGCATCGACAGTTCACCTTGAGGGTGTTATAGTTTGACTACACCATTACTCGGTCTCCTAGCCATATGGAACCCTGAGGTGTATGTTGGCTATAGCATGTTCATTGTAGGAACTGGATTGCATCAAGATGGAATCTATCTACCTCGGTGGTAGAGGAGCAGCCCTATGATGATCATGAGAATCAAGTCCAGAAATCCATGGCCATGGTAGAGTGAAATAATAGAAAGAGTTTCTATTTAGATTTTCACATTGGACTCGAATCGAATGATTACATCATATGACAGAGACTAGGGTTTGACGAGTTCACCTTAACCCTAATCTGATCGGGAGCTCAAGATAGAAGAACTTAATCACACAGGTAGCTGCACCAAGAGGTTCGCATTCAGCTCTGATGGGTTGCCACCATATACTGCTAGGTGTCACTGGTGGATTTTGGGAGCAATTAGAATGATTTAGATGATCGATCATTCTAGCTATTCGAATCAGAAGAGTTCTGATCCATCGAAAGGAGTTTCGATGATGTCGATGATAGAGATCATGACATATCCCATTACCATACAGAACTGAACCTAACTGGGTCACACAAACAAGGGTTTGAATCTGGTGATCATCAATTGAACTGATCTAGTTCAATTGATCTGAATGAGATTCAATTAGGTTCAAGGAAATCGTGCTAGCACTCGATTGAACCTAACGTTCTTCTTTTGCTATCATAAATAAGTTGTCCTGTCTGAGCCAAAGGAGTTTGTGCTCAAACAGAGGCCTTCATATGGTCTGACAGGAGGTTGTCCAAGTCAGAAAAGGTTGTCTTATTTGTAAGACACTACCTGCCATTTTTGGTCACCTACCATTTCTTGTTCTTTGACTTTGGTCAAAAGTCTACCTTTGACTGGTCAAACGTTGACCATTGACACTTTGACTTTTGACCACATGTCATGCACCTATTGGAGAGCTGGTGGGGGCCTGTCCCCCTACCAGAACCTGGCAAGGAGAAGGGTGCACGCCACCCTAGGCGTGTGCCCAAGTTGGAGGCGCCTAGGAGTCCTTGTTGGACAAGGACTCCATCTCCTTTTTGGATTCCAATTAGAGTTCTTCTAAGAACCAACTTTGACTGGTCTTAGGCACCCTCTAAGGAGGAATCCAGGGGACTCTATTCCCACCAATCAGATTTAGATCTGATTTCACAAAGGGTTGTGATTGGTTGGGAAGAAGAGGAGTTGGATCACAGCTAGTCTATAAATAAGACCCTGTATCCAACTCAGATTGTATGAGATACAGAGATATGATGAGATCATAGTTTCTCCATGCCCCAAGGCTGCCTCTCCCCTCCTTCTCCATGCCATAGTCTCTTCTCCGCTTGCTCTCCACGTCCAAAAGGAGTTTTGGACCTTGGTTGGTGCGATTCAGATCAAAGAAAGGCGATCAAAAATAAGAAGGCTGCGTTGCTGCAAAGGATGACTGCTCATCTTCAAAAGAGTTTTGAAGATCCTCCAGATCAGATTCAGATCTAATTTTTGGAGGTGTGATAGAGAAGAAGAGGATCTCCAGATCCAACCCGAGTGGATACCGGTAGAGGCCAGGCGCTTGCGTGGTAAAGATCCAGAACCTTCCGCTGCAAACAGGATCATCAACAGGATAATAGGATTACCCAGATCAGGTAAATTAAATTTGATTTAATTTATCTTTTAATTTTATTTTATTAAAATAATAAGAATCAGATCTGAAACATATCAAGATCTGATTGGGATCAAGAGAAAAATTTTTGAAATATATCTCTTGATCTGATCAGATCTGAACGAACTTGGATCGAAAAATCAGGATTTCCCTTCAGAGTCTTGAGTCTATGGTGTAGAGATACTAGAGCGAGAGTATAGGTACTCGTTAGAGAATGAGGGCACTGAGCGTGACCACCTCGAGCAGTCATGAGGAAGTCTACCTTCTCATCGATGATTGGCTCGAAGCTATAGTGGTGTGTGTGATTCTTTGATCCGAGGTGCATCGGTAGTTCATCTTGAGGGTGTTATAGTTTGACCATACCATAACTCGATCTTCTAGCCATTCGAAATCCTGAGGTGTATGTTGGCTATAGCATGTTCATTATAGGAATTGAATTATACCAATAGGGAATCAATCTACCTCGGTAGATGAGGAGCAGCCCTATGATGATCATGAGAATCAAGTCCATAAGTCCATGGCCATGGCAGAGTGAAATAATAGAAAGAGTTTCTATTAGGTTTTTCACATTAGACTTGAATCAAATGATTAATTCATATGATGAAAGTTAGGATTTGACGAGATCACCTTAACCCTAATCCGATTAGAGCTCAAGATAGAGAAACTTAATTACACAGGTAACTGCACCAAGAGGTTCATTTTTAGTTTTGATGGGTTGCCATCATATGCTGCTAAGTATCACTAGTAGATTTTGGGAGCAATTAGAATGATTTGGATGATCCATCATACTAGTTGTCTGAATCAGAAAAGTTCTGATCCATCGAAAGGTGTTTCAATGATATCGATGATAGAGATCGCGACATATCCCATTACCATACGAAACTAAATCTAACTGGATCATACAAACAAGGGTTTGAATCTAGATAACATCAATTGGACTAATCCAGTTCAATTGATTTGAATAAGATTCAATTAGGTTCAAGAAAATCATGCTAGCACACGATTGAGCCTAATATTCTCCTTCAACAATTATTAAAGCTTGTCTTGACTGAGTCAAATATATTTGGGCTCACTCAGAAACCTTTACTTGGTTTGACTGGAGCTTGTCTAGGTCAAAAAAGGGTTGTCTTAATTTATGTGATAAATTTGAGATAACACCTACCATTTTTCATCACCTGCTAAATCTTGTCTTTGGACTTTGGTCAAATGTTGACCTTTGACACTTAGACATCTGCCCATATGTCACGCACACATAGGAGAGAACATGGGGCTTTATCCCCTTACTAAAACATAGAAAGAGAGGGGGCACATGCCTAGGGAGGCGTGCGTCCCATGAGGATCATGCCTGGAGTCCCATATAGATGGGACTCTAGGTTGCTTCATGGTTTCAACTTTGGCACCAAAGAGTCCTGTTTGACCAGTCTTGATGCCACCTAAGGAGATTTATGAGGGACTCTAATCTGATTGGATCAGATGATGTCATCCAATCAATCAAATTTAGATCTTATTACACAAAGAGCCATGATTGGTTGGGATGATGTGGCACTACATGACGCACCAGGATCTATATAAACCCTGTCTGCACCTAGAATTGATAGGTTCTGCACTTTGCCCATGCCACAAGGCCTCTCTCCCTCCCTCTTCATGCTACCTTTAGGTCCTCTCTCTCCTATCCACGTCCAAGAGTTTTTGGGCTCGAGTTTGGTGTGATCCGAGCAAGAGAAAGGCGACAGGAAAGGAAGAAGGCAGCACTACTGCAAGAGTTAATGGCTGATCTTCAAAAGCCATTTTGAAGATCTTCAAGATCAAATTTAGATCTAATTTTTGGAGCATAGATTGAGAAGAAGAAGATTTCCAGATCCTATCCAAGTGGATATCAGTAGAGGCCAAGTGCTTGCGTGGCTACATCCAGAACCTCAGGCAAACATCAGGATCATCACAGGGTAATAAGATTACCCATAACAAAGGTATGATTAAATTAGATTTAATTTAATTTTATTTTATTTTATCATTTCAATAAGATCAGATCTAAAGAGTCTCATATCTGATTTGGATCTAAGGGAAATAATTTTTGAAATATCCCTCTTGATCCAATCAGATTTGAACGAACTTGATCCGAGAAATAGGATCTTTTTCTTCAAAAAATACCAAAGATAAAATGATTACTAACTTGGTATCAATCAAATTTAAAAATCTAAGCTTAAAAGTCAAATTTGTATTAATTAAGATTAATATGGTATCAATTAATTATGCTTAATTTGTAAGAAAAAGAGGGAGAAAATTGAAAAGTAAATTAATCTAACTATAAATATGAAAAATAGGGGGAGAGATATTTTTTAATTTGATTTGATTGAAAATTTTAATTAATTTAAGTTAAAAAAGAAATATGAACTTAAATTCTCAATAAACTTCGTTATGATCTTCTTAAATTGAGCTTTTAGATATTTATTCAATTTGATATGCATGCTTTTGTTTATCAAATCATTTTTGATAACTCTTTGAAGTGAAAAATGAGTTTGAGACATATTTTTACTCCAAACATATTAATTTTGATATGTTCTTATAATTTTAAAGCTCATTGATAAATATAATACTGAACTTTTCATGTGCCAACCTTTAAACTTGATTTGCATAATCATTTTTGGAAAATGATTGAAGCTAAATTAAATTTTCTATATATTCCTTATCAAAAATAAATTTCTAAACTCAATTTTGAAACTTATTTAAAAATTTAAATTTGATCCTAAATTTATGATGTGCATTGCAAAATCCTAATGAATTATTTATTTTGAAATAATTTTTACTCAAAGCAATGAATTTAAAAATATGACTATCTTTTGCTTTGATACTATTCATTTTTCTTTGCTCGATACATCTTCAATACATACTTTTTTCGAGCTTAATTGATTAAATTTTTTTTAAAAAATAAAAGATTGAATATTAAGTATATACTATGTTTGATTTCATATTCAAATCTTTTGAAAAACTCTATTTCTCTTAAAGCTTAAAAGTACATATTTAAAAATCTGATTAAAGATCATACTCATTCAAAAAGGGGAAGAGCATATAATATTTAAATTCAAGCTAATTTCTAAAATTAAAATAAATATTTGAAACTTATTTTGAGTCAAAGGATAAATTTTCGAAAGGGAGATGATTCATTTAAATTGATTTCATGAATTTAATGCATCTCTCAATTTAATGCTTTGATGTTGATTTTGATAACTTCTTGTTTCTTTCCATGAGCTTTTTGATGCTGTCAAAAAGAAAGAGAAGTATGTTGAGTATATGAAATATATATGTACTAATGATGTGCAATAAATTATAGGCTCATTAAGAATTCTTTCATGAAGTTTAATTCATTATTCTTATCTTGATTCACATTAGTTTTTTTAGCATATACTCAAAGTTTTGCCATCATCAAAAATGAGGAGATTGTTGACCCCATGGTTGATTTTGATGATTGCCAAACCTTGAGTATATTATGTATCTAATCATGTATTTTAAGAATGTGTGTAGGACTTTTCAAGTGCTTAAAATGAAGAAATTATTCATAAAAGAAATCCCCTCATAAGAAGAAAAGTCAAAGAAAAGAATAATTTCAAATGCTCAAATAAAGCTCAAACAATAAGATTTTGGAAGCCTCAATGGTGGGAAAGACTATAAAAATCAAGATGGAAGAAGCCCTTAAAAGTTAAAGACAAAAAGCCATTCATGCAGAAAAATATGCAGAATTATTGAAGGCTGAAAACTTAGATGACCCAATAAAAAATTGAGCTAGCTCAGTACTTGTCGGCTCAGTGAAAAACTTAGATGGCCCAATCTCAGAAAGAAGAAAAATAGAAAGCTGATTTTTGAAGTAAATTGATACTGAGTCGACCAAGTTGTAAATTGAGCCAACTTAGTTAGACTGAGCCGACCTAGTGACTGTAACAGCTAGTTTTTCAAAATTTTAACATTTTATCCATAACGACTTTTAACGGTTATTTTCTTAACTCTAATAGCTAGAACTCATACTAAAGACCTTCTAGATGTAAAGAAGTGGTGGATAGCCTCAAGAATATATAAGAAAATCTTTGGAGCATTAGAAATAAGCTTTTGAAGAGTTTATTAAGTATCCATTAAGAAAGCAAGAAGAGTAAGCTGAAAAGAGTAAGGAAGGAGTGAATTTTAGATATTCTTTGTCCTTCCAACATCCTCAAATCTGAGAGAAGTTTGGCCATCATTATTGAAGATCATCTTCTACTTCCTCCAGCATTCAAAGAGAAGAAATCAACCCTACAAGCAAAGCAATCCAGATTTTCTTCTCTTGGATTTTATAGAGTATATTTTAAATTATATTTTTTTTACATTTTATTTTAAGTTTCTTAGGGTGAGAAACTTGAGTTGGTCCAAGCCTCGAGTTGGACGTTGTATTAGTTTGATTGGTGAGCCAAGGGTAAAACCAATCGGGGTTGATTATGAGCCCGAAAAATAATCATGTACGATTTTGGTTGGTGAGCCAGAAAAAATCAACTGGGTTTGATTGTGAACCTAAAAAATAATTAGACTGTAATTCTTGTTGAGAATTATAGTTGAATTCTCAAGGGGTATTCTTGGAGAGTGGACGTAGGTACTGAGTTTAGCATCGATCCACTATAAAATTTATGTGTTTGTAACTGTGTATTCTTTACTTTATTGCTTTCATTCACTACCATTACAAAGTTTGTTTCATTACTCATTGTGTGCACTTCACTTAATTTAAATCATTCAAATCTGCACATTAGTTAAAAAGTTCTTGTAATACTCAATTCATCCTCCCTCTTGGATAGCCATCCTTGGCCAACATCATTCGTTGGTTAGATGCACCAAGTATGGTCATGTTAATAGTTGGACCTAATCGGATCCTTACAGTGGAGGCCAAAGCCTACTAATTAGATTATGGGGAAAAATTAAGTTACTAAAAATTATTTGAAGAAATAATTGATTAAAGAACCTACCCGAATATGCACATGGGTTGACCAGCCAAAGTCGGGCTTATGTGTAGTCTATGTGGATTCTAGTACCTACTAAGAAATTAGAATAATTCCTTGAATTTGAGGTAGAGGCTATCAATTTGAACAAAATAGTGAGAGAACCTTTAGACTAAAGTCCAAGTCTCCAGGCTTAAAATAATTCATATACATTAGGTTTATGTTCTCTTTTCTATTCAGATTAAGGCTAAACCCAAATTGCTCCATTCGTTATCAGACAGTGATGAACTTATGGGACTAACTTCGATAATTAGTATCGAAAGTTAAATCTGGTTTAGCAATATGAATGGGTTCATGCTGGGGCTTCTAAGTCCAGTGAAAATAAAAGATCTAAGACTAACCCAAATCTGGCAGAATGCTTCTACTATTAGAAGCATGGTCATAGGAAGAAGTATTGTCCCGAATATCTTGATTGCCTAACCTTGATAGGCTAAACAAGAGAATAGAGTAAAGAGTTGCTTATCAGGGATGTTATATGATAACACCTTATAATATCTCTGTAAATGATTCTACTACCTAGGTATTGGATACCGGTAGTCTTATGTAATTTGTTGCAAAGATGATAAATAAGTAGAAATTTTGAAAATGGTGAGAGATTCTTGAACATTAAGGATGAAAGTCTAGTTCCAATCCTAGCTTTAGGAATTGTCAAACTCATTTTCAATATAATTGTTGTCATTTAAAGTGACTGTCACTATTATCCACCATTTATAATGTGATCTTTGTTGGCCTTTTGGCCAAAAATGATCATCATTTATAAAAAAAGATTATTATGATATTATTATGAATATGTTATAATAATACATGGACAATAAAGAAATCATATATACACAGCTTGTTAAGTGTAGTGTATACATCTAATAAATACCCAAGTTAGATAATATCACGGATGTCTACCTTTGGCATTACAGGCTTAGTCATCTTGACAAGAATAGGATAAATAGGTTAACTTTAGAGGAAAATCTTGACATTAATGATTATGAATTATTGTCGACCTGTGAGTCTTATCTTATTCTAAAGATGATAAAGTCACCTTTTACTGAAAAAGGTGAAAGAGCCGATAAAGTTCTAAGTCTCATACATAATGATGTATGTGGACTTATGAAACTTAAGTGCTAGAGAAGGATATTAATATTTCATTATGATTGTAGATGACCTATTTAGGTATGGGTATGTCTGGCTTGAATCATTTGAATTGTTCAAACAATTCTGTAATGAAGTAGAAAACCAATTGAAAAAGGTATTAGAACTCTTCGATCAGATCGAGGAGGCAAATACTTATCCAGTGAGTTTTTGACATATCTAAGAGAGAATGGAATTCTCTCTCAGTGGACTCCTTCCGAAACATAGTGTATCAGAAAGAAAAAATTAAATTTTATTAGACATATTTCGATCCATGATGGGATTTACTAGTCTACCTGTTTTAGGGTTATGCTCTTTTGACTACTTGTTTTACTCTGAAATATATTCCAAGTAAATCTATCGCAAAGAATCCATATGAGATATAGATCAAAATAGAATTAGACTCTCTCACCTTTGGGTTTGGATTTGATCAGCCTATGTCAAAGGTTTGTACACAGATAAACTTGGATCTTGGTCCATAGGTATTTAAGGATTATTAGTTCTAGCTTGTTGAAAAGCATAAGATATTCATCAGTATTAAGGCATTCTTTTTGGAAAAGAAGTTTCTTAGGAAAGAAACTGATGCTTGTCAAGTTGAACTTGAGAAAGTTCGATCGGTAGAGTGAACTGACACAATCTATTAAACCTATAGAATTAGGTTTGATTAGATCAAATCCAAAGCCCATTAATTTGGCATCTTTAAGGAGATTCAGCAGAATACTGCATTAGCTGGATAGATACTTCAGTATCTTGGTTTGGGATGATGATCCTATTGAGCTTGATGAGAACAACAAGGATCCGATCACCTATAGGGATGGAATGCAGAGGTCTAACTCTGAGAAGTGGCATGAAGCCATTAAGTCCAAATTAGAGTCCATAAAAATCAATAGTGTGTGGACACTAGTGATCTACCTGAAGGGATAGAACCTATTAGGTACAAATAGGTTTTCAAAAGGATCAAAGTGGCACAGACTTGAAGGTAGAGACCTATAAAACCCATTTGGCTATCATCTCAGAACATGCATTTTGAACGTATGTCTTCGTTATAAAATCCTACATCTATGAATGGGCAAATGATTCTGTAGTATTTCTTATGCTGTCTATAGATGACATTCTCTTAATCGAAAATAACATTCCAACATTATAAGGAATAAAGATTTAGCTATTATATAATTTCTCCATGTACGAGATTAGATAAGGTATACTCACTAGAGGTAGTGAGTAGATACTAGTTTGATCCAAGTGAGAATCACTGAAAGATTCTATAGACAATCCTTAAGTATTTGAGAAATACCAAGGTCCAGTGATTTATATGTTGAGAAACTGACTTAAAACTTGTAGAATATTTTGGTTCTAGTTTTAGTCAGATAAAGACGACAACAAAAGAATGTTGGATCATTAACTTATCCTAATAGGAGGAGCAATCTGTTGAAAAAGTTCCAAGCAGAAAATTATAGCCTATTCTACTAGTGATGTAGTGTACATCATGACATCTGATGCTAACATGTAGGCTGTGTAGTTGCTAAGGTTCATTAGTAGGTTTGGAGTGGCAATCTCAAAAGATGGTCTAGTCCTATCATAGCACTAGAGCCATAGCTTAGGCTAAAGAATCAAAGGACCAACATTTTTTGCATCACTATCATCTTAGATTTTATATCTGGGTGACGTTGACTTATAGAAGTTTGACGAAAAAGGAGAACTTGATCAACCGATTTGCTAAGACCTCGGAACTAAGAAGTTCTATGAACTCAAGTGGACGATAGGATATTTGATATTGTTCTGATTGACTTTAATCCAAGTGAAAGTTGTTAGAAAATATATCCTAAAGCCAATCATCTAATTGTAGATAATTAAAATTAGAATATGAATTATTAAATAATAATAGTTATTTGGATTATTCATCATAAAAGTTCTTATTAGATGTATGTCCTAGAAGCCAAATTGGTCGACACTTGTTAAATACTTTTTAGAAGTATTTTCATAATTTTGACTTAAAATTAATTAAAAGATTATTTATTCTATCGCATTGTATCTGTGATACATCCATTGAGTTAATAGGCATGATAACATATATTCTCAAGAGTTGAGAATTTAAGGCATATGTTATCATAATTAACTCATAAACTACTTTCAATCATAGGATTATTACGAGGATGACGATCGATCTAGAAGATCGGTGTACGATCATTTTTTTAGGATAGATAAATCCTGAGTCTATGGTATAGAGACACTGAAGTAAGAGTATAGGTACTTATTGAGAATTAGGGCTCTGAGCATGACCACCTTGAGTAGTCATAAGAGAGTCTACCTTCTCGTCGATGACTAGCTCGATTCTGCAGCATATATCTAATTCTTTGACCTGAGGTGCATCGGTAGTTCACCTTGAGGGTGTTATAGTTTGACTACACCGTAACTCGATTTCCTAATCATTTGAAATCCTGAGGTGTATGTTGGTTATAACATGTTCATTATAAGAATTGGATCGCACCAGAATGGGATCTATCAACCTTGGTAGAGGAGTGGTCCTATGATGATCATGAGATTGAGTCCTAAAATCTATAGCCATGGTAGTGTAAAAAAATAGAAAGAAGTTTCTATTAGTGTTTCACATCGGACTCGAATCAAATGATTCATTCATATGATGGGTGTTGGGTTTGATGAGTTTACCTTAACCCTAATCCCACCGAGGCTCATGATAGAAGAGCCTAATCACATAGATAGCTGCACCGAAAGGTTCACTATTTAGTTTTGATAGATTGCCACCATATATTGCTACATGTCACTAGTAGATTTTAGGATCAATTAGAATGATCTTGATGATCGACAATTCTAATCAGGTGAATTGGAAGAGTTCTAGTCCATTGAAAGGTATTTTGACGATGTCACTAATAGAGATTATGATATATCTAATTACCATATAGAATTGAACCTAATTGGATCATACAAACAAGAGTTTGGATCTAGATGTCATCAATTAGGCTAACCTAGTTCGATTGATTTGGATTAGATCTAACTAGGTTCAAGAAAATCGTACTAGTATATGATTGAGCCTAATATTCTCCTTCTGTCATCTTTCTGGTTCGTCTTGACTAAGCTAAATTGGATTTAGCTCATCTAAAAACTCTATCCTAATCTGATTGAAACTTGTCCAGGTCAGAAAAGTATTTCTCTAACCTAATCTAGGCTTGTCCTAATCCATCGAATAGAAATAGAACAAGACCTACTAATTTTTGGAACTATTTGGACAAGACACATCCTGAAACTCTGTAGGAGTTTTTCATGATCTGACTGAATTTTGTCCTGACCTGATCAAGACTTGTCCTAAATTCTATAAGATGGAAACAAGACAAGGGTTGTCTTTACCAGATCAGGGCTTGTCCTAAAATCATGAGATAAAATTTGGACAAGCCTCTTCCAAAAGTTCTGGATGAATTTCTCTTGTTCTAATTGGACCTAGTCCTAGCCTAATCAAGGGTTACTCTAACTTGATAAAAACATGCCTAAAATACATTAGATGAGACTTGAAAAGGCTTTGTCTTAAATCCCATAAGATGGGAAAAGACAAGGATCAAAGTTGATCCATCTTTGTAGGAAAGAAAGAGATGGCATGCGGCCTTGGAATTTTCTCTTGGGCATGCATCCCTAGTTCATTCAGAAGGAGAGAGAGCCTCAAGAGGGTGCACACCCATCTTCTCTTGTCCATGCACCCCATGATATAGATAAGAGGTGGCATCCCATTGGAATAGGATTTGAATGGATCAAGGGTGCTTGATAAGATCAAATACCCTAGAGATAAATTGTTTGCACCTAGCCTTATATTTATCTCTTCTCCATGCCATTTTTCATATGATTTTGTGCTACAAAATTGAGTGAAAATTCAGGTGTGAGCATGGAGATCAGATATAGAGTCCTACTGCATGTTATCTTTGACCTGGTCAAAGTCACATGCGAAGGGACTCTTAGTTTGGTCTATTTAAAGGGACCTACGCAAGCTATTGTGTATAGAATTAATCTATGGTGAAGGTCTACCAGTTTCTCCACCTCCACACTATTTATTCCTGATCCTCTCCCTCTTCTCCATGCCTAAGGAGTTGGGCGATTCAGCCATCAAATGTTGATGACTGCTGCTGCAAAGATCGAGTCTAGAAGACCCTAATCGAGAGACGGACATGCTACTGCCGGAGATTAGATCAAAGGCATTCCAAGTTGATTCCAAATATGATGTTTGGAGATCAGATCCAAAAGAAGGGGACTTCCAAATCTGACTCAAGTGGATACTAGTAGAAGCCGAGCGCTTGTGCAGCTCAATTAGAACCTCGGATTAGTCATCAGATCATCTCAATGTGTAAATGGTTTACTCGATTAGGTGATATTGGATATCACTATTTCTATTTTTATTTTTGTTTATAAATTTTAGATGAATCCAATCAAATCTGAGAACTTTTAGATTTGATTGGATGGAAGAAAAATTTTTAAATTATTCCATTGCAAATTTGATCTGATCATATGGAACCTACGGTAGGAAAACCAAGTTTTTTCTTCAACTGATATCAAAGCCAGATTGCTTGTTCCAGATCTATCTTTACATTTAATCTAAAATTTTTTTTATGATCTGATTATTTGATTTTCAATTGTTACATAGAATGTAATTAGATCTAAAATCAAAAATTGCATGCTTTAAAATTATATATTTGGTATATATAATTCATGTTCTAGTCTAGACCTATTGTTCTATATCATGATAGTTATTCAAAAATATTTTAGATTAAATCTGATTTAATTTTTATGACTTAATCATTTAAGTTTTAGATATTACATTAGATGTAATAAGATCTAAAATATAAGATTTGAAACATAAGATCTAATTTAAAATTTTATATATAGGATATAGGCAGTGCACATCTAAACTAGATCTGTGGTTTAATGTCATAGTCTAGATCAAAAATTTTTATGAAATGTTCATTTAATTTTATATAGATTATATGATTTAATTAGTTAAATTTTAAATATTATATGTGATATAATTAGATCTAAAAGCATGAGATGCATTTAAAATTTCATGTGGATGACATATGCAATGCATGTCTAGACTAGTTCCATAGATCTATGTTATAAGTAGTCTAGATTAAAAAAATTTATGATGAGATCATTTAAACTTTTATTTTTAGATATTACATCAGATGTAATCAGATCTAAAATATAAATTTAAATATTAAATTTGATACATGAGATGTATGCAAAACATGTATAGATTAGATCTTAAATCATGTAACAGTTATATGCTTTAGGTCTAATAGTTTTGTAGTATAGTTCAAATTTTTGATTAAGACATTCTTCTTGGCCATCTGGTCATAAGAGTAAGAAGGCTTTAAAGGCCCTCTCTTTTCATTCGATGGGGTGCTCTTATGGCATATAGGGGTGCTGTGTGTTTGCCCTTAATCAGAAATCAAAAACTTACTTTTCTGCAAAACCTAGATCCTGAAACCCTAGGATTTTTTATGCATGTTTTAATATTAAACCTTGGACTTAATTAAGAATTAAGTTTATGAAATCAATTAGGTCTAAAAATTATGAATTTTTAGATCTAAGACACATTTATAAAATATGGGTTCGAATTTGGATAGCTCAATTATGTCTAGCGGTTGATCAAATCAAATCAAGAGTTGGTTAGGTAGGATCAAGAGTGCTTAGAATTGACCAGCCCAATAGTTGTAAGTCTTGGTCAAGCTTGACTCACAGTCTCATGTGGTTGATCAAGTTAAGACCTAATTTGGCTCCATGGTTTGAGCCTAGATTGTAGACTAACTCGATCAGTTCTGATCAAACAAGTTAGTGTCTAAGGTAAGTATGGCAGATACTACCAGTGATCTTTAATTGGAAGCTACTCGATCTAAATGCATTCATGATGAGTTAATGGTATATTTCTTCCACTTATCTCACTTATCTAGCCAATTGAGTTGACCCAATTTTGGTTTGAGGTGGCTAATGATTCGAGCTAACCCATGCCACTAAGTTAGTCATAAATGTTATGACTGGTTGAGTCTAAAAGACCAAATCAAATCTTTCTAAGAAAATAGTAAGTTCTAGGTCTTCCACCATTGTAGATGTGTGGGCCATTTTTGAGGTTGATTATTCTTGACTGGATATAGTGGTTCAGTTGCACCGAAAAGATGTAACCATATCTATTAGGCATTGGATGCTGTGGGTTGGAGGATGGGTTAGGCTCAATATTCTAGATATGGTGAGGGACCCAATCAAAAATTTAATTCATACGAATGATAGGTCTGATTTAACTAAGGAGTGGAGCAATATTCCAGGCATGGTGAGCTTCATAAATTAGAGATCAAGTTTGGGTGCATCATATTTAGAGAAATATTGGATAAGAGTTGTCCACTTAGTGATTGATCCATCATCAATAACTATTAGGTGAAGTGGTGAGCCAGTCGAGTGGGATTGCACCATCCACTAGAAATCAATTATCGTGGAGATTTTTGCATCTCTGCCTAGGGAGTGTAGGGATCCAAAAAAATAATGGGAGCCTAATTTGTTTAAAAGTGAAATCCTTAAACAAATTGGTTGAGTCAAATTACGTCCAACTAGAAACTTAGACTCTCTACAGAAAAATGTCTGCATCAAACCTCCTAGCCTAAATCCTAGATACCAACACGTTGACTGGACCCAAATTACAAGAATTGACTAAGAAACTTCAAAATTATTTTGGGTTCAAAAAGGCTGATCTATGTATTGGACCAGGACCTCCCACTCTACCAACCAGTCTAATCGTCGATCAGAGAGCGTCTCATAAAAAGTAGTCGGACGATGATAACAAAGCTCGATGCTACATGTTGGACTCAATGTTAGATGTATTGCAGCACCAACATGAAGACATTAGGACTGCTCGCTAAATGTTGGCTCACTTGAAAGAGTTGTTTGGTGATCAGAGCCGCGCAGTGTGTTTTCAAGTCTTCAGAAGACTTTTTAAGGCATAGATGCATGATGGGTAGTTGGTCCAAGATCATTGCTTGATGATGATCAAGGACCTAGAAAAGCTAGAGAAGCTCAATATTTTAATGGGCAAGGATCTATAGATTGATGTGATCTTACGATCCTAGAATGATTCGTATGGATAGTTCATCATAAACTTTCATATGAACGAGCTCCAGTGCACCTTCGTCGAGTTAATGAATATGCTGGTTACTGTTGAGCAAACTTTAAAGAGTTCAAAGAACTTAGTTCTGGCTGTGGAGTAGACTTTTTTCAAGAGAAAGTCTTTTGGAAAGAAGAAGAAGTCTATGAAGAAGCAGAAAATAGAAGTAAAAAAAAAGGACGAGCCAAAGAAGAAGGCCACGGAGAAGAAAAAGTATTTTCATCGCAACTTTAATGGTCATTGAAAGGGGAACTGCCCTGTATACCTGGCCAGTCTCAAGAACAAGATGGAAGGAGGATCTAAGCAACCTAGGGATGGTCTAAACGAAAAATATCTATGGCACCTTAAGGCTAGGTCATATAGCTGAAGACAAAATAAACAAATTAGAGAAATTCAGACTAATGGGTCCATTAACTTTTGAGTCATATCTGATTTATGAATCATGCCTTCAAGGCAAAATAACCAAGCTTTCTTTTATAGGACATGGAAAAAGGTCCATAGACCTACTTATCCTGGTACATATAGATGTGTGCGGCTCATTCAATATGCCGACCAGAGGCAACTATGTCTACTTTATTATCTTTATTGATAACCTATCTCAGTATGGGTATGTATACTTGATGCACATAAGTCTAAAGCCCTTGAAAAGTTTGAGGAGTTCAGACACAAAATGAAAAAGCAAATCAAAAAGTCCATTAAGGTTCTTCGATTAGATCGAGGAGGTGATACTTAAGTCAAAAATTCCTAGACTATTCTAAGAAAAATGGCATAGTCTTATAATGGACTCCGTCTGGAACATCTTAACTCAATGAAATTTCAGAATGGAGAAATCGGATCCTATTGGATGTAGTCTAATCCATGATGAGTTTTATGGACCTTCCTAAGTTTCTTTAGGGACATAGTTTAATGATAGCTATCTAATTACTAAATAGGATTCCATCTAAAACCATTCCTACCACATCACATGAGATATGGCATGATAAGAAGCCAAGTCTAAGTCATCTCAGAATTAGGGTTGTCGGGAGATGGACAAGTTAGAATCTAGGTCCCTTAGAGCTTGATTTATTGGATATCCTAAAGAGTTATTAGGATATTACTTCTATTTTCCGAAAGACCATAATGTGATTGTGGGTTGACAAACCATTTTTTTTGAAACATAATTTGTTCAAGATGATGGCATAGGAAGATAGATTAGGCTCAAGGAGAAAGTCTCTAAAGAGCAAAGAGCCAAGAAACTTGAGGAACCTAGTTAGTCTGAGCCGATCTACAACTCACTACCTCCTCCACCTCATAGGTCAAACAAGATTTTTCATCCTCCTAAAGATACATAGGTACTATTTTAGAGGATGTAGAGAAAATATTTCTCATGAAAAATAGGGTTCATGCTGATGATCCCAAAATCTATAATAAGGCAATATCAGATATCAACTCTTAGAATTGGTTAGAGGTAATGAAGTCAAAGATTGACTTGATGTGCTTGAACCAAATCTGGATCTTGGTAGATCCATCTGAAGGTATAGTACCTATTAGGTGTAAATAGATCTTTAAGAGAAAGATAGGTACAAATGAGAATGTAGAGACATTCAAGTTTAGGCTAGTGGCGAAAGGGTATTAGGATACCTTCTCATCAGTGGCCATCCATCTGCACATTGCTTGCCATTACAGTATATTTCAATTACGAAATATGGTAGATGGACGTGATAACGGAGTTCATAAATGGATATCTTAAGAAAGATATTTATGGAATAGCCATTTGTTTTCATATCCAGTGATGGTGATCATAAAGGTCTGCAAGCTGCAAAGGTCCATTTATTGACTTAAGTAAGCATCTCAGAGTTGGAATACTTGATGTAATCAAATTATTTGATTTCATCAAGAATGAGGAGAAATCAAGTAAGTTCAAGAAGGTCAATGGGAGTGATGTTGTTTTTCTCGTATTATATGTGGATGATATCCTCCTGATTGGGAATGATATTCTCATACTGACATAGGTCAAAGTATGGTTATCCAAGAAATTTTCTATGAAAGACCTAGGTAAGGCATCCCACGTTTGGGGTTTTTAGGTCTATAAGGGTAGACTGAAGATGATGCTGGGTCACTCATATAAAGAAGGTGTTGAAGAGGTTTAGCATGGTGAACTCCAAATCTAGGGCTATGCAGACTCAAATTTTATGTCTGACATCGATGATCGAAAGTCAATATCTGAAAGTTTGTTCCTGTGTAATGATGGTACTATAAGTTGGAAGAGTTCCAAGAAGATGGTTCCACCTTATCCGTAATTACCTCAAGAAGAAACACATCAAGGTTAAGAGAGTCAACTCTGCAAATCATACAGTTGATCCACTGATGAAGTCTTTAAGCCCGCAGAAGATCTAAGCCCACCTTGAAAAGATGGGACTTAGTATCCAATTAGCTTTAGGTTAAGTGAAAGTTTGTTAGATGTGTACCCTAGAAGCTAGATTCACCGACACTTGTTAAATACTTCTAGGGATATTTTTATAATTTTGACTTAAAATTAATTGAAGGATTATTTATTCTATCACATTGTGTATAAAATGTCATGATACATTTATTGAGTTAACGGCATGATAACATATATTCTTAAGAGTTGAGAATTTAAGGCATATGTTATCATAATTAACTCATAAACTGCTCCCAATCGTAGGATCATTACAAGGATGGTGATCGATCTAGAAGATAGATATACGATCACTTTCTTAGGATAGATGAGACTTGAGTCTATGGTGTGGAGACACCAGAGTGAGAGTATAGAGACTTGTTGAGAACAAGGGCACTGAGCATGACCACCTCGACCAGTCATAAGGGAGTCTACCTTCTCATCGATGACTAGCTCGATGCTGTAGCGTGTGTCTGGTTTTTTGATCTGAGGTGCATCGATAATTCATCTTGAGGATGTTATAGTTTGACTACACCATAACTCGATCTCCTAGCTATTCAAAATCCTAAGGTGTATGTTGGCTATAGCATGTTCATTGTAGGAATTGGATCGCACTAAGATGAGATCTATCAATCTTGGTAGAGGAGAAGTGGTCCTATGATGATCATGAGATTGAGTCTTAAAATCTATGGCCATAGTAGTGCAAAATAATAGAAAGGTATTTCTATTAGTGTTACACATCGGACTCGAATTGAATGATTCATTCATATGATGGGTGTTGGGTTTGACGAGTTTACCTTAATCCTAATCCCATTAGGGCTCATGATAGAAGAATCCAATCACCCAGATAGCTGCACCAATAGATTTGCTATTTCATTCTGATGGATTGCCACCATATACTGCTAGGTGTCATTGATGAATTTTGGGACTAATTAGAAGTATCTTGATGATCGACAACTCTAATTGGGTGAATCAAAAGAGTTCTAGTCCATCGAAAGGTGTTTCGATGATGTCGCTGATGAAGATCATGACATATCCCATTACCATATAGAATTGAACCTAACTGGATCACACAAATAAGGATTTAGATCTGGATGTCATCAATTGGGCTAACTCAGTTCGATTGATTTGGATTAGATCCAATTAGGTTCAAAAAAATTATGCTAGCACATGATTGAGCCTAATATTCTCTTTCAATCATCTTTTTGGTTCATCTTTACTGAGCCAAATTGGATTTGGATCATCCGACAACTTTGTCCTAATCTGATTGAAACTTCTCTAGATCAGAAAAGTATTGTCCTAACCTAATCTAGACTTATCCTAATCCATCAGATGGAAACAGGACAAGACCTGCTAATTTCTAAAACTATTTGGACAAGGCACATCTAGAAACTCTATAATTTTTTTTCTTAATTTGACTAGATTTTGTCCTGGCCTGATCAAGACTTATCCTAAATCTCATAAGATGGGAACAAGATAAGAGTTGTCATTGCCAGATTAGGGCTTGTCCTAAAATCATGAGATGAAATTTGGACAAGCCTCTCCCAAAAATTTTGGATGGATTTCTCTTAATCTGACAGGACCTAGTCCTAGCCTGATCAAGGATTATTCTAACTTGATAAAGACTTGCCTAAAATGCATTGGATGGGACTTGAAAAGGCTTTTGTCTTAAATCCCATAAGATGGAAAAAGACAAGGGTCAAAGTTGACCTATCTTTGCAGGAAAGAAAGAGGTGGCACACACCCTTGGAATTTTCTCTTAAGCATGCTCCCCTAGTTTGTTCATAAGGAGAGAGAGCCCTAGGAGGGTGCACGGCCAAGCAAGAGAGAGCCCTAGAAGGGTGCATGCCCATCTCCTCTTGGCCGTGCGCCCCATATGGATATAGATAAGAGGTGGCATCCCATTCAAATAGGATTTGAATGGGTCAAGGGTGCTTGATGAGATCAAATACCCTAGAGATAAATTGCTTGCACCCGGCCCTATACTTATCTCTTCTCCATGCCATTTTCTAAATGATTTTGTGCAACAAAATTGAGTGAAAATTCAGGTGTGGGTATGGAGATCAGATATAGAGTCCTTTTGCATGTTATCTTTGACCTGGTCAAAGTTACATGCGAAGGGACTCTTAGTTTGGTCTATTTAAAGGGCCCTGTGCAAGCTGTTGTGTATGGAATTAATATATGGCAAGGTTCTGCCAGTTTCTTCACCTCCATGCCATTTATTCCTGATCCTCTCCCTCTTCTCCACACCCAAGGAGTTGGATGATTCAGCCATCAAATGTTGATGACTGCTGCTACAAAGATCGAGTCTAGAAGACCCTGATCGAGAGACGGACGTGCTGTTGTCGGAGATTAGATTGAAGGCATGCCAAGTTGACTCCAAATCTGATATTTGAAGATCAGATCTAGAAGAAGGAGACTTTCAAATCTAACTTCAGTAGATACTAGTTGAGGCCCGGCACGTGCGCGGCTTAATCAATACCTCGGATCAATCATTAGATCATCTTAACGGATAAATGATTTACCCAATCAGGTGATATTAGATATCACTATTTTTATTTTTATTTTTATTTATAAATTTTACATAAATCTAACTAGATCTGAGAACTTTAAGATTTAATTTGATAGGAGAAAAAATTTTAAATTATTTCACTATAAATCTAGTCCGATCAGATGGAACCTGTAGCAGGAAAACCAAGTTTTTTCTTCAGTTCTATCTTCCTTAAATAAGCTCCTATCTTATGATAAAGTCCTTAGAGCCATAATTAATTGATAAAGAAGATTTTATTAGATGGTTCTTAAATTATTCATGATCAAATGATAAGTTATTAATAAGGATAATAACTTATCAAGTGTAGGTCGTTGTATGTCATATGCATTAGTTGTCCTCATAACCATGTGGTGTGGAGACACTAGTATGACATCCAGGTAAGATGTAGGAGTATATCTACACTGAATATGATTAATGTAGCACTCTACTATCAAGAGTAGCTAGTTAAGGCTGATGGATATAAGTGTCCCTCTGACCTAAGATCATAATGGTGACTTGCAAGTAACTCACTGTACTTTAGTGTCAACCTACCTGTATTTTTAATATAGCAACAAAAAGTTTCTAGATACAGTCAAGTACTTGTAGAGTCAGTGTATGAGTCAAGATAGGATTGACTACTCTGGATTAATTTTAGGCAGCGAATATCTCATTGTGTTTTAATTTAGCAAAACCTAGGCCTAGATAATCCTCGTGAGGAATCACGAGATTCGTAAAATTTTGAAATACAATATGGATGACTGATATGAGTATTGATAGCTTAATCAAAGTCATCTTGAGCATTATTGGTCAAATCGATGAATTATATGATAACCATAGGTCAGGATTCTAAGAATGTTGCTTTGCATACATTCGACCTATCTGGATGTTGTGTACCATTGGATGGTCATTCTGATTGGTACAGGAATTGGATTCTATGCTACCGACTTAAGTTTGAACCTATAAGGTCATATACATAAGAGGTTGTTACCTAATCGGATGGCTGATCAATGATTTAGAATCATTCTTAGGTCAAACAATCAATACGATTGATGTTTGACCTAATGCAAGTGTTGCAAGAGGATCGATTAGCAATTAGATTACTAATTGGCTCAATTTAATTAAGCAATCAGACTGAGATTAAGTTTAATTAAATTAGATTTAATTAGAATTAGTTTGGACTTATTTGGATTAAGTCTAATTGGTTTGTTGGATAAGCCAATTGCGCGAAAGAATAAGTCCTAGTTTAATTAGGACTTGAGTACACCTAATTTTTAATTTAGTTAAAAATTAAATTAAATTTAAATTTAATTTAATTAGGCTTCTAATTAGATTAGGATTGTCTATTAATTAGGTTGACTTAGAACTATTTTGAATTAGATTCAAAAGGTTTTGACCTAGTCAAAATAGGAGAGTCCTAATTAGATTAGTACTCCTCCTTTCCTAGCACCATCAAAGAGCCCACGCCCATACATTTATTTCTAATTTTTTTATGTAATTTCTCCATGCCTAAGAGAGATTTTCCATTCCCTAAATATCTGATGGTTTTGAATAAAATTTGACTTGGTCAAATTTGAAGTTTGTTTTGGATTTGAACTCTTCATGATAGAGTCCCAAAATATCAAAATACCTTCTTTCCTTCTTGCACCTTATTTTCTCCACGCCCACTAGATATTTTGTCCATGCCCACTAGATATTTTGTCCACCCCATTCTTCTCTATTTTGTACATGGAGAATGTTGTGCTCATGCCTAAAAAAGTAGGTGGGGCATCCAAGAGTTGGATGCCCCATAGGAGACCATAAAACCCTTGTTTGACTAAGTCTCTTGATCCAGTCTTCCTATTTTTTGTGCCGCCTCCTATTTTGATGGGAGGGGGGCATGAGAACCTTGGTATTCCATGGTAAAAATAGAAAAGAGAAGCTTGGAGGCATCGGAGATTGAGGCACCAAGTTCCTTAGTGGAGAGTCTTTCTTTAAGACATCAAAAGTTGATGTCTTGTAGAGATAAAGGTAAGAAAGAGAAGATTGTCTTCTCTAAGGTTTCCTCTAGATCTTTTTCTCCCCATCTTTTTTAGACTATTTCATGAGAAAGATTAGAAAGAAAGGGTGAGGGTGTGGAGGATGGATGCTCCAAATTGTTGGGACATCAAGATCTCTTTTGGACATGTCTAATCATGTCCTGATGAGAAGAAAGAGAAGAGAAGATGGTCTTCCCTTAGGGGCCATTTGGTTGGGGATAATCTGGTATGAAAAAATGATTCCCATGTCAGATTATCATATTTGGTATGAAAAATGAAAGAGAGAGATGGTAAAAAAATTGATGGGCCCCGTGCTTATTTTTCAGAGAGAGATGGTAAAATAAATACCATGGGAGGATTGGTATTTGGCAAATTTTTGAGTGGTGGTAATTTATGTTTGATAAAAATATCTTCAATAAAGCTGCATATGTAATCATTGACTTTATTTTAATATCCTTCAAATTTTATTCAATAAAAATCTTTTGTAAAAAAATTAAGATGGAGATGGCATTATGCAAAGGGTCATGTGATTATAGTCATCATATAAAAACTAAATGAAGATGATAATACTATTTTAGTATTAAAAAATTATTTTATATTGAAGGATATATTTATAAATTTTGCCATATTCTTATGTAGGATTACCTCCAATGAAATGTAGTAATCCTTTTTTGATGTCATTTTTTGGAGTAATTTTTTCACCAACCAAACATAGTAAAAAAAATTTTCCACCACAATCATTTTTCTAAGTAAATGATTCTCATGAATTATTAGATTATCCCATAATCTGACATACCACAACCAAATGGACCCTTAGGGTTCTTCTAAGAATCCTTTCTTCTCAATATTTGTATGATTTTTCTATAACAAAAATCAGAGAGTAAGAGATCTAAAATATAAAAAAAATTCTAGAGAAGAAGGTCTCCTCTTGTCCTGATATTGACATGTCTTCAAAACATCAACGGTTGATATCCTGAAGGAGAAGATGTGTCTTCTCTTAGGGCATTTTTCTTATGTTTTATTTTTCTAATTTATGGGATATCCAAAAGTTAGTCTTCTTCTTTATTTCTTCTTGTGTTCTTTATCTCTTGGAGTGTCTAAGAGATTCGAAGAATATTTTTTGATTAACCATCAGGAGAGATTCACGAGAAGCTAGCACTTCAAGCAGATGTTCGTCCGACGAACCTTCGATATGTGTTGTGGCTTCGTGTAGACTATCTATAGAGGCCGAATGCATTGTGTGGCTCCAAGAAATAAAAGACAACATCAATTTTCAGCCACGAAGTTCTTGACCCATGCAAAGGTATAAGATTTGATTTTATATTTAACCTAGATATGATCTAGAGTTTTTCTAGAATTGTTCTAGATCTAGTATTAATTTGATTAATACCAACCATGCTTGATTTATTTTTAGATTTATTTTTGCATCATGATATGTCATAGGTCCTAGATGTAGGGTTTAGTGATTAGATCACATGCATAACTAGATTAAATTATTTAATCTATATCTTTCATTGCTTGTAAATTTGAAAAAGTTTCGAAATGTATGCATGAAATTCTGTATGTTTTCGAACACCTCAGCCTCAGCCTTTTTTCTTCTTTCTACTTCTGAAGCCAGTGTATCCTTCATTTCCATCAATGTTTGATCTGCCCTTCTGAGTCCCTCCTTGAGATGCTCATTCTCGGTGGAGTTCTCCCTAAGCATCTGTTTGAGGTGCTCAACCTCGGCTTTATATCCTTCAGCTTCTGCCTCGGCAGCTTCAGCTTCCTTCATAGCCTTTGAGGCCTCGGCCTCATGAATGTTGACTACTTCGACATTGGCGAACAAGTGGTGCACCAACTGGAAGTAGCAAAGTTAATCTTACCACTGGAACATATATGTATAGCTCAATTTAAAAATGGTAAGGCAACGACCTTAAGAAAGGCTATGAATGAATCTTTCTTCCTATCTTGAGTGTTCATTTGGAGGATCTTTTCAATTACATTCAGTAGAATGCAACCCTCCATGAGAGGTCGGACGACCCCCCAGCTATCAAAGAAAGCTTGATCTAGTTCGATATTATTACTGCTAGACTCCTTGGAGTTCTTTCATGAATGAACTTTCTTGGCAATCGACTTCTTTCTTTTCTCTACCTCCTTCTTCTTAACAGGAGGTACTGGAGCGATGGCCTCAATAGGCAAGCTTAGAGGGCACTTCAAGTTGTGGAATGGAGGTCGCCGAAGTTGGGATGGCTGAGCTTGACTCAATAATCTTAACCTATTTGGACATTTCCTCGGGAGTGGTGCCTTTTCTTTTTTGAGCTCGAAGTTCTTTTGTCAGCTGTTTCAGCTCGTCAGGAGTCATCTCTATAAAAATAAATGAGCCGAAGTTAGAAAAAGATAAAAAGATAAAAGGAAAATACAAACAAGTTAATACCTTCAAGGTTTATAGGGCTTAGGCTAATGTTGTAAAGAGTCTAGTTGTCTATCAGTTGGTTCAGTGAAGAAATTTTATAGCTCTTCAGAACATTAGCAAAGTCGAGATCTTCCCGCTCCAACCCCAGTGGCTTGCAAATGGATTTTCTAAGCCGACCCCATTGAGAAAGTTTCCACTCGAGTGAAGGGTTGGATACAAAGAAGAACTTTTTCTTTCAATTATGAATGGAAGAATGTGTACCCTTAATTAATCCCTTCTTGCCAAACTAGGGCCAAATGTACCATCAGTCTTTGGTAGTGGGGTGGTGTTTGAAAGTAAAAAAAATTCAAAATAAAAAAATTAAAGGTTGGACCTTGGCCAAGAAACAAAGTGCTAGAAATCGTATAATAAAATGAAAGGTGTTGGTGTAGAAATCTATGAGGATGTCGGAGGTAGCTGGAGTTGAAAAGGCAAGCCCCTGATGGGACCTACAAAATAAAATTCAAACTAGAGGTGGGTGGCTCCAGCAGGATCCTCCAACGTTCAAGTCAGTTTTTTGACCAACTAGAATGGAGTGCTCAAAAAATAGAGAAGCAGAGTAACGGAAAGAAAAAGAGAGCTTAAAAGAAAACATATCTGGAGGGTCCCTTTTATAGATGGAGTTGTAACAAACTGATGGTGACTGCTATAACCATCTGATAATGGGCCCCTCAGGCCACATGGAGTTTGTTACGGAGGATGAGTTATCATTTATCATGACTTGCAGGTGGTTAAGATCCATTTGTTAGAGTTTAGATGTAAGTTGAAGACTTCAGTATATGCAATAAACTTATAGTCGATCGAGGTCTATTGGGGCAATGTCTAGTGGCTTTAAGGAGTTCGGAGGCCTCCTGGGTTGTGTGCGGATAGATGCCTCCTAAATTAAGATCTAAAATATTATGCTCCATCCTTCGCAGAGCAGTTGTCATCAATCAGTGATTTGATGAGGTTCTTCTGAATGGCTCTAACCGATAGGCGTAACATGGACTAAGTAGCTCCGCGACTGGCTAAAAGTAGCTTATCCTGAAAGATATTTGAATGGAAGAAAGCATAACTGAAAGGAGTGCATCTAGGAGGAATCCACTTGGAAGGAGAGCTGCTAGGAGGAGCGCAACTAGAGGAGTTTATTTGGAAGGAGTTCGACTGGAAGGAGCGTGATCGAAAGAAATCGGTTGGAAGGAGTCTGACTAAAGGAGCGCGATCAAAGGAATTCAGCTAGAAGGAGCACGATCGAAGAAATTCATCCGGAAGGAATCCGATTGGAAGGAGCACGACCAGAGGAGTTTGGCTCGAAGGAGTGCATAGTCCACAATATAGGACTTCAACTGTCTACAAAACTCGTCACCAATCAAGGTCGGGAGGGTTGAACTTTGGTCCTATCATTCATTCTATGTTAGGAAGCAAGGTTAGTTAAATAATAGTTCTCCTTTACTATTCAAGATCATCTAGCCAAGCTTCAATGCGCCTTCGACAAGTTTTGCAGTATGGACTTGTTGTTGAGAGGATCGATGAATTCTTTTAGAATGAGGGTTAGTGGCTAAGGACTTCAACAGAGATTATTTTACCTCCAACACTTGTCCCCTTATTTCTGAGTTCAAATTTCGAATAAAGGAAGTACAGAAAAATTACTGCAACCGAAGTCTTTTACCAACTTCCCACTCTCGAAGGATGAAACCTTTTGGCCTTTTTGAATTGGCACCGAAGTTCAATATAGAAAAATCACTACAGCTAAAGTCTTTTACCAACTTTTCTCTCTCGAAGGATGAAACCTTTTGGCTTTTCTAAATTGGCGCCAAAGTTTAATGCCGAATGACCTAAAGGGGTAAATTTCCTCGAAGACTCGTCTATCGCGGAGCTCCATGTATGGTGCAATTATTGTTTCATCAGGTGCCAGGAGTGAGTGGGACACATGGCAGGTTAGGTTGGCTGAAGAGGTCCTATAATCATAATTTCCTCTAGTTTCGCTCTTCTATTTAAGCCTTTCTTCTTCTTTCTTCCGACTTTCCATCTTTTGCTGCATTTTTTCTTTCTCCTTCCTCCTTCATTCTTCATTTTCTCCGAGCATCTTGCCCTCCTCCCTCGTGATTCCTCCAGTCGTTTTCATCTTTTCGATTGCATCTCATCCTCTCGACCATCTTCTCTAGTTCCTCAACCAATTCAGGTTAGTCTCTTGCCCTTCTTTTCCAATTTCTCTGCTTTTCCATACTTTGTTAGATCTTCTCTGGGTTTCATGAGTGAGTTTTACCGCTTCCCCTCTTTGAGGTTCCATGATCTTTTTTTTTAACTTTTTTTAATTTTTTGGTGTTTATTTGATCCAAATGTCTTCAGAAGCTTCTTGATCCATCGATTCTAGGAGTTCGTTCGGTCCGACCTCCCAAAACCCTAACTCCAAAAAAGAAATTGAATCTAGGGATGTACCCCATCCGACCTTCATACTTGGCACTATTCTTTGTTTCTTATCCTCGGACGAACTTTCCTTAATTAGGATCCAATAAAGAATCCCTCCTAAGTACGAATTAGAACTCCCTGGACCAAGTGACCAGGTTTGTTCTCCTCTGCTAGGCCACTTTTGTCTGTACTTAGAAGCTTTTCATATCGGACTGAGACTTCCTCTTCCCTCTTTTATAGTTGCCCTTTTTCATTTTTTGAACATCTCCTTTGCTTCTGCAGTGCCAAACTCCTTTAGGTTTATTATCGGGTTCGTCTCTCTTTGTCTCTTCGTTGAAGTTCGTCCAACTATTTTTCTATTCCAGAACAACTATACCTTCAAACATCATCCTTCTACGAAAGACTGATGGTACCTCTTGCTCCAGTTTAGTAAGAAAAGATTGTTGAAAGATGTCCCTTCCTCTATCCATAACTTGAAGGAGAGGTTCTTCTTTATGTCCTATCCAACTCTAGAATTAAGACTTCCTCCCTAGGGTCTTCTTAGAGAGTCAGTCCACCGAGCTACTAGTTTAGAGGGGGATGATCTTAATTTCGCCAATAGACCAAGGAAATACCAGTCTCCCCTCCTATTCGGACTTCTAAAAGATCAGACTTTATTCAGTATGGGCTTGAGTCTTCTTAATCTTGCTAGTATATCTCTGCACTTCACAAGTTTTCTTCTTGTATTATACATTTTTTTTTTTTGATCATGATCCCTTCTTTATTGCAGAGATGGAGGTAGTTGAGATGCTTGCTAAGGGACTTCAGGCTCACAAGAGGAAAGGGAAGGCACTAGGTGAGGGTTCGAAGAAGGCAAGGGTCGATATCTCGAGCTCTACGACACCTACCAATGCCACCGCTACTCCCAAAGTTGCTGATGGTGCCGAGGTTATCCCTACTGTCGAGGTTGGCACTACTGATGGGGCCACAGTGCCTCCTACATCCATGAGCCCTCCTGCTAAAGTTCAAGTTCTAGAGCTTCCTGTTGGAGGAGAAAAGAGAGAGAAAAAGAAGAAAAAAAAGAAGTCGGCCATCATAAAGATACGGTGCAAAGCTTAACCCAGTGAGTCCAATGATGGCAATGAAATCTTGAAAGAAAATTTCTTCTACAACCGGAATATCATCAGAAATTTGGTTGATAAATTTGCCCTACCCGAGGTGGTAGACAAGATTACCAACTTTGACTATGAGCAGCATACTTGGGATTCCCTCGGAGCCTTTCTTGAGGTAATCACCTTGTCCTTTCTCTTTTCTCTTTTCGTATATATGTAACCTAATTTACTCCTTACAGTTGGGTCGCCAATTGCTTGCCCACATCAAAATGGTGAATTGCTTAAGATCGGAAGCACTGAAGTCTCAGAAGGATCATCAAGCCGAGGTCAATCGCCTCCAAGAGGAGAAAACCACCAAAGTTTACCGCCTCACAAAGGAGAAGGATGTCGAGGTCAGGATTCTTTAAGAGGTGCTTAAGAAGGAAGAACAAACATCAGTGGGGCTGAAGGCTACTTTGGCCTTAGAAGAGGAGAAGAGGAAGAAGGTTGAAGCCGAGATCGTCGAACTAAAGGTGTAGCTTTCAAGGCAGATCTCGAAGGTGAAGGCCCAGGTGCTAGAGGAGTTCAAGATCTCCTCTAAAATGAGGGACTTGAATATCAAGTTCAGCCAGAAAGCCTTCATCAAGCAGTTCGAGCTCTACGAGGATAGGATGGCTAACAAATTTTTTAAGCTTGACCTTAGCTTTCTAGTCAAAGGAGCTTTCGACGAAGAGGCAGGACCATCTATCTGAAGGAAAATCCTGATTTTTCAGATCAGATTTGTTTAGATTTGATCGAATCAAGAGATATATTTCAAAAAAAAATTTCTTTGATCCTAATCAGATCTAGGATGTTTCAAATCTGATCCTTATTATTCTAATAATAAAAATAAAATTTAAATAAATTAAATTTAATTTAATTTATCTTGATGTAGGGTAATCCTATTACCCGTTGATGATCCTATAAATAGTAGAAGGTTTTGGATCTAGCCACGCAAGTGCCTAGTCTCTACCAGTATCCACTCGGGCTGGATCTGAAGATTCTCTTCTTCTCCATCACATCTCCAAAAATTAGATCTGGATCTGATCTGAAGGATCTTCAAAACATCTTTTGAAGATCAGCAGTTGTCCTTTGCAATAGTGCAACCTTCTAGCTTTTTGTCGCCTTTCTCTCGCCTGGATTGCACCAACCAAGATCCAAATTCCTTTTGGACGTGGAGAGGAGAGGGAGAAGTAGAACTTGGCATGGAGGAGGAAGAGGGAGGAAGCCTTGGGGTGTGCAGAATTCTATTCTGAAATTGCAGATACACCTTGAGTTGGGCGTAGGATCTTATTTATAGACTAAGCGTGATCCAACTCCTCTTCTTCCCAACCAATCATAACCCCTTATGAAATCAGATCTAAATCTGATTGATGGGAATAGAGTCCCTTGGATTCCTCCTTAGATAGTGCCTAAGACCAGTCAAACTTGGTTCTTAGGAGAACTCTAATCGGAATCCAAAAAGGAGATGGAGTCCCTATCCAACAGGGACTCCTAGGCGCCTCCAGCTTGGGCACACGCCAAGGGTGGCGTGCGCCCTCCTTCTTGCTAGGTTCTGGTAGGAGGACAGGCCCCCACCAGCTCTTCAATAGGTGCATGACATGTGGATAGAAGTCAAAGTGTCAATGGTCAACATTTGACCAGTCAAAGATCAACTTTTGACCAAAGTCAAAGGATGAGAAATGGTATGTGACCAAAAATGGCAGGTATTATCTTACAAAATAAGAAAACCTTTTTCTGACCTAGACAGGCTCCAGTCAGATCAGGTGAAGGCCTCTGAATGAGCACAAACTCCTTTGGCTCAGTCAGAACAACTATTTATGATAGTAAAAGAAGAACGTTAGGTTCAATCGAGTGCTAGCACGATTTTCTTGAACTTAATTGAATCTCATTCAGATCAATTGAACTAAATTAGTTCAATTGATATCACCAAATTCAAACCCTTATTTGTATGACCTAGTTAGATTCCATTCTATATGGTAATGGGATATGGCATGATCTGTATCATCGACATCATCGAAACTCCTTTCGATGGATCAGAACTCTTCCGATTCGAACAGTTAGAATGATCGATCATCTAAATCATTCTAATTGCTTCCAAAATCCACCAATGACACCTAGCAGTATATGGTGGCAACCCATCAGAGCTGAATGCAAACCTCTTGGTGCAGCTATCTGTGTGATTAAGGTCTTCTATCTTGAGTCCCGATCAGATTAGGGTTAAGGTGAACTCGTCAAACCCTAGTCTCTGTCATATGATGTAATCATTCGATTCAAGTCCGATGTGAAAATCTAAATAGAAACTCTTTCTATTATTTCACTCTGCCATGGCCATGGGCTTTTGGATTTGATTCTCATGATCATCATAGGGCTGCTCCTCTACCACTGAGGTAGATAGATTCCATCTTAATGCAATCTAGTTCCTACAATGAACATACTATAGCCAACATACACCTCAGGATTCCGTATGGCTAGGAGATCAAGTTATGGTGTAGTCAAAGTATAACACCCTCAAGGTGAACTGCCGATGCATCTCAGGTCAATGAACCCAGACACACCACTGCAGCATCGAGTCAGTCATTAACGAGAAGGTAGACTTCCTAATGACTACTCGATGTGGTCACGCTTAGTACTCTCATTCTCTAATGAGTACCTATACTCTCATTTCAGTGTCTCCACACCATATACTCAAGACTCATCTACTAAAGAGAAGCGATTGTACACCAACCTTTCGGATCAACCACCATCCTCGTGATGATCCTATGGTCGAAAGTATTTTATGAGTTAATAATGATTATTCATGTCTTAAATTTTCAACTCTTGAAAATATGAATTATCATTACCATTAACTCAGAGGATGTATCACAGATACTAAATACACATATGTGATAGAAAATAATCAATTTTATTAATTTTGGTCAAAATTATAATTTTGTCCCTAAAAGTGTATTACAAGTGTTAGCCAATTTTGGCTTCTAGGGCACATATATCTAACAATCTCCCACTTGTCCTAAAGCCAATTGGCTACAAGTCTAAGTCCCATCTTCTCAAGGTGGGCTTCGATCTTCTACTAGCCCAACGACTTTGTAAGCAGGTCTGCCACATTGTCTGTGGAGTCAACTCTCTTGACCTCGACGTAACCCTTCTCGAGGTAATCGCGGATGAGGTGGTATCATCGCTCAATGTGCTTAAATTTCTAGTGAGACCTTGGCTCCTTAGCAAGGGCTATGGCGCCATTTTAAGTATAAAGGAGTTCATGCCTGGGACAGCCTCATGGGCTTACATATAAAATTTTAGGTCAAACCAAGATTGAGATTGAGGCATAATCTTGGTTAGTCCAAATTGGAAAGAAAAAGTTAAGAAATATGAAAGTAAGATAAGAGGAGAATATGATAAGTTATGAATTGAACATTGAATGAAAAAAGATTCATGTGTTGACATGTAATGACAATACCTCTTTTGACAAGACATATATTTTATACACATCTATTTGATTTACTTTATATATTTGATATATGAATTTATACTTTACTATACTTTTGAATTTAATTATTATTATTGGTATAGATGTACAGTGATTCTTACTAAGTTGAAAAGCTCATATTTTTATATTTTTTTCTTTTAAAAGACACAAGAAGCTTAATTCGGATGGGTGGGCGAGAGATCGAGTTTTAAAATAATTAGTGTCTTAGTTAGTTAAATTTTCTGATACCATTAAATATTTGAATTATTTTATTTGAATATAAGTTGACTATTTATTTTGGTGGACCGACTCAGTTGATATATTTAATATTTATTTAATTATTTTAAAGATATTTAAATTTATTTTTATTTTAGGTCTTACATGATCTCTAGGACATCGTTCTAGGATTCATGCGGCTGTGTTCAAGTAGTCAATCTTGGGTACTGGGTTCAGGGCATGACAATTTACTGGACCTCTAGATTGAAATCTGGTGTGATTGCCAAATTCTTCTCTACTCAATCAAACTCTCGAAAGTTGGGAGTTAAATCGCAATTGTCTCAAGCTGCCCTTGCTGAAAGCTCTATCCTTATAAATATCCTTAACTACTTTCAGTTAAATGATGGGATTGATTGCGCTAATTGGAAGCTAACTTTTCTAATGGTGCTTTCTTAACTGCCTCTCCTTATCACTTTCTTAATTCTAGGGGGGTTAAATGGGTAATGGCTAAAGCTTTGTGGAATATCAGCATTAACCTTGTAAGGTTAATGCTGCAGTTAGCATTGTCTTCTCAATAGACTTAACACAAGAGCAAACCTTTTCAGGAAAACAAGAAACTACCTAGGTCTATGCCCTCTATGTGGTCATCAGAATAAATTCATCAATCATCTTTCATTGTTTGCCCATTTGTGGCCTCTATCTGGAGAATGTTTTGTCACTCTCTCTAGGTACCTATTCTGGAAAATGACTTATGGAAGCTTTTTTCCAACTAGAGATGCAAATTTTTTGTCAAAGATTTACATCGTTCAATTTTTATATTCATTGTAGTAGTTGTCTAGAGTTGCTGGCATGAAATAAATAGTAAGATTTTTTTGCATAAATCTTTAGAGCCTCGTCCGGTTGTCTTTAAAATCCTATAGCTTTTAGAATGACAGGTCTGTGCTCTATAAGCCAAAGGATCCTGTAAGCTTTGGGACAACTTGAAGTCTCTAGTAGCCAATAAGAATCTTGCTAATGGGCTTGTCAGTGGATTTCCTTGATCTTTTTGGTAGCCCCTTACTTGTTAATTCTGTACTAGTTCTACTACTTATCTCCTTTGGTTTGATTTGTGAATCTTTTGGTGGAGACAATGCTGGAGGAAGGCTGATGTTGATCCTTGCAACTGATAAGCCTATTTGAGAACTGATACTACCTCTAAGTCTCCTTTTTTCATGCCTCTTGCTCTTCCCTTAGGATGCTCATTTTGGTTTCTGCCTCTTTGGGAGATGATGATGAGGGAAGGTTGGAGCATTGCTCTCAGTGAACATTTAATCTTGGGAGAACATATATTCTTTTGAGTCGCCTTCTTTTGGTCTTTTATTCCCTCTCTTTGGTATGTGCAGATTGTGTTTCTTCCCTCTTGTATACCTTTTATAAGTCCTTTCTCATTTATAGATTCTTCTTTGCTTTTAGTCATTGTATGTAATACTCTTTACATTCTCTCCTTCAAATAAATTTTGGTGAGTAAGGCAAAAACTCCCATTATTCTTCTCTTTTGACAAAAGAAGAAGAAGAAGAAGAAGGAGAATATTGTGCCACAAATCTATAGGAAGGTACAAAGAAACTACACTTTAGATAATCAATAAGAATTCTTTTCTCAAATAGACCAACTTGTTTATAATACATATTTATTGTTAAAACAATATTTTTGTAGCATTAAACCATTATGAAATCTTAGTTGCAAAAATACTAAAATAAAAACTATGAGCATGAAGAATTATAGATATAAGTTAAGTGCTTTGACTTTGAATTCACAATCCATTCAAGTAGGCTAGACAAAATATTAGAATTTTGATACATGTGTAACCAAATTCACACACACACACGCACATACATAGAAAGCTAGCAAAGCATACAAAATTTTGATTCAATATTCTCAAATATAGGGTTTGTTTGGATGCTGTAGCTTTTGGCCAAAAAGTAAATTTTGGTAAAAGCTACATTTTGATGTCAAAAGCTGCTTTAGGATAAAATAATTTTTTGTTTGACTGTTAATATTCTAAAGTTGTTTTAAATCTATACAAATAGTTTGTTGTATATTTGATTGACAAATCTAAAAACTACTTTTGAATGACAAAATGACCAATAAGGATAAATATCTCAAATAATTTTTAAATTATTTAGATATAAATTTTTTATTTTATTTTCTCTCATCTTTCTTCTTGTACTTTTTTAAATCTTAATAAAATATAGGATGGGTCTCTCCTCCCTTCTTATCAAGAAAATAAAGGAAAACAAAATCTCTATTATACTTTTTCCTAAAAATTATCCACCGACTTTCATATTTCTTCTGAAATTGATCCAAATGATTCTTGTTACTAGAGGATTTCATCCCTACTTGCATGTTTCTATGAGAATGTCCTTTAAGAGATTGACATTCTTGTAGATAGAGGGAGAAGGAGTGTTAATTCATGCTAGCTCTAACAATTCCCACCAAGGCACGAATAAGAACTCTTGGAGTAGTAAATCATATGGAAATAGAGTGTAAATGCCCTGAGTTCCTCTTGTAATCATCGATCTCTCGCTCCAACAAAATTGATAAGACTTATAATTCTCTTCGACGTCACGTAGTTGCTTTTGAAGATCAAAAAATCTTTTTGACCAATCCCAGCTATACTCCTCTTGGCTTCGAGACTGAACTATGCTCTATTTCAATCGGTCGATCTTCTCATTCGCTTTGCGGAGCTCAGCTTCAAGATAGAAGATCTTAGCGGTCAGAACCCAGGCCTTATCGCTACTGAGCTTCTTCGCCCTTTCTAGCTCTTCTGTCAAGTGATGCTTCTTATTGATATAGTCTATGGCATCCTTCTTATGGACTTGGCAGAGGCGATTGATCTCAACATTAGCTTCAGCATAACTCTTTTTGAATTTTTGAAGCTCTCCTTCCATTTTCACTAACTTCCTTTTAAGTTGATGAACCTCCCTCCTTAAGTTTTTTACATGGGCCTTTAGGGAAACACCTTGAGGTAAGGGATTGGCTTCGACAGGAGATTTCACTTGAAGCATAAAAGCATCATAACATAGATTTCGTAAAAGAAAGAAATTTTCTCTCAAATTAAACTTGTCTTCATTAATCAAAATATTTTTCAAGTATAGAAAAGAAAACAAATGAAAAGAAAAAATATAAAATAGGAGGTCTCAGACATCTGGGGGAGCAACCAACGAGTTCGGCATAGCATTAGTCAGTCTCAGCTCTTCAACAGTAGGCTCAATAGGGGGAAGGTCAGCTGCAGCAGTAGTGTTAGATATATGTGCCCTAGAAGCCAAAATTGGTTGACACTTGTAATGCACTTTTAGGGGCAAAATTATAATTTTGACTAAAATCAATAAAATAGATTATTTTCTATCACATATGTGTATTTAGTGTCTGTGATACATCCACTAAGTTAATGGTAATGATAATTCATATTATCAAGAGTTGAAAATTTAAGACATGAATAATCATTATTAACTCATAAAATGCTCCTGACCATAGGATCATCACGAGGATGATGATTGATCCAAAAGGTTGGTGTACAATTGCTTCTCTTTAGTAGATGAGTCTTGAGTCTATGGTGTGGAGACACTGAAGCAAGAGTACAGGTACCCATTAGAGAACAAGGGCACTGAGCGTGACCACCTCGAGTAGTTATTAGGAAGTCTACCTTCTCGTCAATGACTGACTCGATGCTGTAGTGGTGTGTCTGGTTCTTTGACCTGAGATGCATCGACAATTTACCTTGAGGGTGTTATAGTTTGACTACACCATAACTCGGTCTCCTAGCCATACGGAACCCTGAGGTATATGTTGGCTATAGCATGTTCATTGTAGGAACTGGATTGCATCAAGATGGAATCTATCTACCTCAGTGGTAGAGGAGCAGCCTTATGATGATCATGAGAATCAAGTCTAGAAGCCCATGGCCATGGTAGAGAGAAATAACAGAAAGAGTTTCTATTTAGGTTTTCACATCGGACTTGAATCAAATGATTACATCATATGATAGAGACTAGGGTTTGATGAGTTCACCTTAACCCAAATCTGATCGGAGCTTAAGATAGAAGAACTTAATTACACAGATAGCTACACCAAGAGGTTCACATTCAGCTCTGATGGGTTGCCACCATATACTGCTAGGTGTCACTAGTGGATTTTGGGAGCAATTAGAAGATTTAGATGATCGATCATTCTAACTATTTGAATTAGAAGAGTTTTAATCCATTGAAAGGAGTTTCGATGATGTCGATGATAGAGACATGACATATCCCATTACCATATAGGACTGAACCTAACTGGATCAGACAAATAAGAGTTTGAATCTGGTGATCATTAATTGAGCTAATTCAATTCAATTGATCTGAATGAGATTCAATTAGGTTCAAGAAAATCATGCTAGCACTCGATTGAACCTAACGTTCTTCTTTTACTATCATAAATAGTTGTCCTGACTGAGCCAAAGAAGTTTGTGCTCATTCAAAAGCCTTCACCTGATCTGACTGGAGTCTATCTAGATTAGAAAAAGGTTGTCTTATTTTGTAAGCTAATACCTGCCATTTTTGGTCACCTACCATTTCTCATCCTTTTACTTTGGTCAAAAGTTGACCTTTGACTGGTCAAATTTGACCATTGACACTTTGACTTCTGTCTATGTGTCACACACCTATTCGAGAGCTAGTGGGGGCCTGTCCTCCTACTAGAACATGGCAAGGAGGAGGGCGCATGCCACCCTTGGCGTGTGCCCAAGCTGGAGGCTCCCAGGAGTCCCTGTTGGACAGGGACTCCATCTCCTTTTTGGATTTCGATTAGAATTCTCCTAAGAACCAAGTTTGACTGGTCTTAGGCACCATCTAAGGAGGAATCTAAGGGACTCTATTCCCAACAATCAGATTTAGATTTGATTTCACAAAGGGTTGTGATTGGTTGGGAAGAAGAGGAGTTGGATCACACTTAGTCTATAAATAAGACCCTATGCCCAACTCAAGGAGTATCTAAAATCTGAGAAAAGAATTCTCCATGCCCCAAGGCTTCCTCCCTCTTCCTCCTCCATGCCAAGTTCTACTTCTCCCTCTCCTCTCCACATCCAAAAGGAATTTGGATCTTGGTTGGTGCAATCCAGACGAGAGAAAGGTGACAAAAGGCTAGAAGGCTGCACTACTGCAAAGGACAACTGCTGATCTTCAAAAGGTGTTTTGAAGATCCTCCAGATCAGATCCAGATCTAATTTTTGGAGATGTGATAGATAAGAAGAGGATCTCCAAATCTAGCCTGAGTGGATATCGGTAGAGGCTAGGCACTTGCGTGGCTAGATCCAGAACCTTCCGCTGCTTACAAGATCATCAATGGGTAATAGGATTACCCTACATCAAGGTAAATTAAATTCGATTTAATTTATTTAGATTTTATTTTTATTATTAGAATAATAAGGATCAAATCTAAAATATCCTAGATCTAATTAGTATTAAAGAAAAAAATTTTTGAAATATATCTCTTGATCCGATCAGATCTGAACGAACCTGGTCCGAGAAATCAAGATTTTTCTTCAACTAGTATCAGAGCAAGGTTCTAAAAGTGTTTAGATCTAATTCTAAATTTATTCTAACTAGAAAATAAGTGATTTCAAATATCACATGAGATGTGATCAGATCTAAAATCAAAAAAAATTAAAATTAAATGAGTTAGATCTAAGATTAGAAAATATGCATGATTAGTTCTAAAATAGAATAGTTCTATAGAATAGTCTTGCATGTTTTCAATTTAATTTAATTAAATTATATTTTAGATCTATTTATTTACTATTTTTTTTAATATTATAATTATTATAATAACTCTAAAAAATAGTAAATAAAATTATTTAATTTTAAACATCATATGAGATATTATTGATGCATGTCTAGACTTATTGTAGAATAGTTCTACATAGTTGTCTAGATTAGAGTTTATTTTGATAAGATCAATTTAAATCTAATTTTTTAGATTATTATGAGATAATTTAGATCTAAAAATATGCATGATTTGATACATGAGATGTATGCAAAATATGCCATGATTTGATCTAATTTGTATATGAGATATATGATATAGATCTAAAATATTATTGTAGTATTACATGTTCCTGTTAAGGCATTCCTCTTAGTCGTCTGGTCAATAAGGA